>JARQOC010000003.1:554025514-554106382 GCA_033576535.1 Allobates femoralis
TTCTACCCTTTTGAAGGTTTTTGGTTGCAATAAATAAAAGGATAAAAAGTTGGGGCTCAGCGAATTCCTTTATATCAATGGCTTATGTCTACTGTATATTAATATAACTAACAATACGTATACTAGAAAAATTTAAATAAAATTCACAAATATTTTTTTTTTTTTACCGTGTACCGGTTATTTATTAAATTATTTTTATAAAAAATGTTATATAAAACACTAAAATCCTGTTGTATATTATATATTTTATTATATTATATATTATATATATATATATATATATACATATATTTTATATATATATATATATATATATATATATATTTATATATATATATATACAGTTATTTCTTATAATTCAATGAATATCTCATTATTCTTCTGGACAGGGTTCTATTTCATTAGTGGGGGTGATGTCTCTCAGAATCCATATGGGGTACCCTAAAAAACATTTAGTGTATGATTAATATATATGTTATCTTTCTGTTGGCTATTATTGTATTTTAAGCTTGGATGACTTCTCTTACCTCTATATATTTCTTTTTTTATATTTCGTCCCTTGAACCTAAAAACAATATATATGTGTAATGTGGTAATATTGTTATACAGCCTTGCTATATTCCTTTTGAGTCTATGTCTATAGTATTAGGAAACTTTAAACTTAAAGAGTCTCCAAATTTCAGCTTATTCAGATTGCGATATGCATTTGCCATCTATGTGTTATATGGCCCCTGCTCTACATTCATTATATTCCCCCTTCCCCGTTGTTCTGATTCCCCTCTCGGTAAAGTTGCTGTTAACACCGTGTGTTTTGGCTCACCTGTTATGTGGTGTATCCGCCTGCTCTGTGTCCTGTTTATATTTGGCATCTCCTTCTCTGTGGGCTTTGCGGGTCTCCTCCGGGGTAGATGTGTTGGAGCCTTTTCTTCCAGCGTCTCCATTCACCCTTGCTCTGCTGTCAACGTCTCTTTCAGCAGGGCAATGCTGTGCTAATGCTGAGTGGAGTCCTCTAAGCCAGTGTTTCCCAACTCCAGTCCTCAAGGCAAACCAACAGGTCATGTTTTCAGGATTTCCTTATCATTAGACAGATGATGGAATTATCCCCTGTGCAAGTGATTAAATTATCACCTATGCAATCCTAAGGAAATCCTGAAAACATGACCTGTTGGTGTGCCTTGAGGACTGGAGTTGGAAAACACTGCTCTAAGCTAAGCTGTCTGATCGGTCACAGGCAGTGTAAAGTCAGGACTGGTGCTCTCAGATTACTGATGCATTTCTGGGACTAAACGGTCCCCTTCCTCAGAGTTCTGACGACAGCACCTGCAGATTATTTCCTATATATAGGGTATGGTCATTCCTTATTGGATTGTGATTTATAGGGTCTTGTTAATTAACAATGCCAGTTCTTTCCTGCCAAAAACACAGTGTGATTATATATATAACATGCAACTTTACCGAGTATATGTTGTTCTTAGTTGTATTTAGCAGATATTTGTGTTACTGTCTTTTCATTAGTCTTTATTTTCTATCATTCCTTGGCGTTGTTTTCTACTACTATTATCTGTCACTGATTTTGTATAGTTATTATATGTTCCATCTCATTATTCTACCATAATTCCTGATGTCATAAAAGTAGCCATATCCTTTTATGTTGCTGTGTGATATAAATGTGTTGCTCTCATATATATTTCAGATTTTGTGATTTTTGTATCCTGCAAAAAGGGCATATTGTGGGTGTTGGTGCATGTCTCTCATAAAGGTGTTATTTTGCATCATTACATCCTTCTATGTTTCTTTCCTATATTCATTTGTATCTATTACCACTGTGCCTACTGTCTGGGTCATTATTTTATTTGTTTACTTTGACCCGTGTGGTGGTGCTATTTTCCCCTTTCTTCTCTCTTCCTCTCTTTTCTTTCCTTTGTGTTCATCTTTAGTGTTGCGTGTTCCGTGTTGTGTTCTGGGTATTTTCAATGGCCTTATCTACCCGATTTTTGTTCAGTGATATCTCTCATAAGTTCGTTACTTATGTGTCATTAAATTCTTCTATATTTCTCTATCACATTCATTTATTCTGTTACCAGTGTGTCTAGTGTCTTAGTTATTGTTGTATGTGTTTATTTTGACTTTGTATAATACTGCATTTTTAGTAATATGATTTAAATTGTTTTTGTGCCCATATGTAGTATTGAATGTTCCGTGATGTGTTCTGGACCTTCTCAATGGCCTTATCTGACTAATTTTACTTAGGCCTGTTTCACATCTATGCGCTCCATGTGCTAGGCTGCTCTGGCTGTCCTGCGCCAGCGCAAAAGAAAGCGCAGGGGCATTTAGGGCCTGGGGCAGCCTAGCACATGGAGCGCATACATGCCCTCATTAGTGCTCAGCTGCACTCGGTGCCCCCATTATCTCCTATGGCCGAGCACAGCTGAGCGCGCGCTCTGCCTAGTGAGAAGCGCAAGTGAAATTGGCGGAGCGCACGGCGCATGCACCTGCTCTGAGGCACCCGGAAACGCCCCAATAGGCGTTTGTGTTTTTGGCAGGAAAGAAAAGGTATTGTTAATTAACAAGACCCTATAAATTACAATCCAATAGGGAATGACCATACCCTATATATAGGAAATAATCTGCAGGTGCTGTCGTCAGAACTCTGAGGAAGGGGACCGTTTAGTCCCAGAAATGCATCAGCAATCTGAGAGCACCAGTCCTGACTTTACACTGCCTGTGACCGATGAGACAGCTTAGCTTAGTGGACTCCACCCAGCATTAGCACAGCATTGCCCTGCTAACACATCAACAAGACACACCAGAAAGCAATAGCTCCATCATGCCAGAGGACCATACTGCATAGCAGAGCTGAAAGAGACGTTGACAGCAGAGCAAGGGTGAGTGGAGACGCTGGAAGAAAGGGCTCCGGCTCATCTACCCCGGAGAAGGCCCGCAGAGCCCACAGAGAAGGAGATGCCAAATATAGGACACAGAGCAGGCGGATACACCACATAACAGGTGAGCCAAAACACACGGTGTTAACAGCAACTTAACCGAGAGGGGAATCAGAACAACAGGGGAGGGGGAATATAATGAATGTAGAGCAGGGGCCATATAACATATAGATGGCAAATGCATATCGCTTCTGAATAAGCTGAAATTTGGAGACTCTTTATGTTAAAGTTTCCTAATACTATAGACATAGACTCAAAAGGAATATAGCAAGGCTGTATAACAATATTACCAGATTACACATATATATTGTTGTAGGTTCAAGGGACGAAATATAAAAAAAGAAATATAGACACAACAAATAAAACCAAAATATTGGGACACCACAGCCACCCCTGCAAGAAAAACAGGTGAGCACAAAAACACAGGGATATTTTGATCCCCCATACAACAACATACTAATACAAACATTTTTATAAGGAAGCACCACAAAAAAGCAGGAAATCCACATGAAACAATACATAGCCCAACAAGAAGACAACACATAGAGCAATATATAGAGAGAGGTAAGAGAAATCATTAAAGCCTAATATACGATAATAGCCAACAGAAAGAAATACATATATATAATCATACACTAAATGTTCTTTAGGGTACCCCATATGGATTCTGAGACACATCACCCCCACTATTGGAATAGAACCCTGTCCAGAAGAATAATGAGATATTCATTGAATTATAAGAAATAACTGTATATATATATATATATATATATATATATATATATATATATATATATATCTCAAATACATAAAGAAAGGAGGCACTCACCCATGTGTAAAGTTGGTCTCAGGTTTCTTTATTCAGCCTTCCGGCATGAAGCAGGGTGCAGGTTGCAGGGGAGGGGGTGGTGGAGGTGCAGACAACAGTAACTGTTTCGGATGTAATCACCCTTCAACTGGTCTTTGCAAATGGGTGAGTGCCTCCTTTCTTTATATATTTGGACTATGATCTAGTGCTGATACAGGCGAGCACCCCCATTGAATGACTGTCTGCTGCTATATTGGTATAAGGTGTCCAGTGCCCTGATTCATTCTTTGTGAAGTTTATATATATATATATATATATATATATATACCGTATATACTCGCGTATAAGCCGAGTTTTTCAGCTCAAATTTTGGGCTGAAAAGTCCCCCCTCGGCTTATATGCGAGTATATACGGTATAATCTACCGTATGTGCAGCAGCAGCCCCCGGAGGTATACAGGCCCCCCCCCATCAAGCTCCACGGACCCCCCCCCCTTGCGCGGCAGCCTGTAAGGGAAAATCATACTTATCAGTGTCCCGCGCTGTCCCGCCGCTTGCCGACATCACGATTCCGGGCTTCATTCCGCGTCTTCCGCACTTCCTGTGGTCGCGGGAATGACGTCATTGCCCGCGTCCGCCGGAAGCCGGAAGTCGTGGATTGAAGCCCGGGATCGTGTGTCGGCAAGCGGCGGGACAGCGCGGGACACTGATAAGTATGATTTTCCCTTACAGGCTGCCGCGCAAGGGGGGGGGGTCCGTGGAGCTTGATGGGGGGGCCTGTATACCTCCGGGGCTGCTGCTGTATAGAGCCCCTGGGGCTGCTGCTGTATAGAGCCCCTGGGGCTGCTGCTGTATACAGCCCCTGGGGCTGCTGCTGTATACAGCCCCTGGGGCTGCTGGATACTACCACTGGGGCTGTATATACCTCTGGGGCTGCTGTATACTACCACTGGGGCTGCTGTATACTACCACTGGGGCTATATTTACCTGTGGGGCTGCTGTATACTACCACTGGGGCTATATTTACCTGTGGGGCTGCTGTATACTACCACTGGGGCTGTATATACCTGTGGGGCTGCTGTATACTACCACTGGGGCTATATTTACCTGTGGGGCTGCTGTATACTACCACTGGGGCTATATTTACCTGTGGGGCTGCTGTATACTACCACTGGGGCTATATTTACCTGTGGGGCTGCTGTATACTACCACTGGGGCTATATTTACCTGTGGGGCTGCTGTATACTACCACTGGGGCTATATTTACTTGTGGGGCTGCTGTATACTACCACTGGGGCTATATTTACCTGTGGGGCTGCTGTATACTACCACTGGGGCTGTATTTACCTGTGGGGCTGCTGTATACTACCACTGGGGCTGTTTATACCTGTGGGGCTGCTGTATACTACCACTGGGGCTCTATATACCTGTGGGGCTGCTGTATACTACCACTGGGGCTCTATATACCTGTGGGGCTGCTGTATACTACCACTGGGGCTGTATATACCTGTGGGGCTGCTGTATACTACCACTGGGGCTGTATATACCTCTGGGGCTGCTGTATACTACACTGGGGCTGTATATACCTCTGGGGCTGCTGTATACTACCACTGGGGCTGTATATACCTCTGGGGCTGCTGTATACTACCACTGGGGCTGTATATACCTCTGGGGCTGCTGTATACTACCACTGGGGCTGTATATACCTCTGAGGCTGCTGGATACTATCACTGGGGCTGCTGTATACTACCACTGGGGCTGCTGTATATACCTCTGGGGCTGCTGTATACCACACTGCTGGGGGCTGTATACCTGTGCTGGGGTCCACCCTCGGCTTATACACGAGTCAATAGGTTTTTCCAGATTTTTGGGGCAAAAGTAGGGGGGTCGGCTTATACACGGGTCGGCTTATACACGAGTATATACGGTATATACACATCAGGATTTTAGTGTTTTTAAAGTATTTTATATATAATTTTTTTTGATAAAAATAATTTTAATAATTGACCGTAAAAAAACACATATTTGTGATTTTATTTAAATTTTTCTAGTATACGTATTGTTAGCTATATTAATATACAGTAGGCATAAGCCATTGATATAAAGGAATTGCGCTGAGTCTACACACCCTTTTATTTATTGCCCTTTATACAGGGGGATAGTTGCACGGAAGATTCCCCGCAGGCATTCAAGCAGCATATCCACAATTAATATAGTTTGCTCCAGTGTACACCTAACAATCCTGGTATTTGGTTGCATTCTATGAGTGTGGGTAGTGGTATCTCCATGGTGTTTCCTAGAGATTTTATTATGAGGCCACTAGCCCTTCTCCCAAAGGCTTCCATAACACCACTGCAGGTGCCCAAGGTGTAGGAATAAGTGTTTCTCCTTAAGCAGAACAAGTCAAAGAGCTCTCACCTCACTAGTGATCTGTTGCTCTGAACATCCAGGCTGACTTACACCTTCAAGGCCTTCTCTGGGTGATCCTTGGGATACACCTTTGCCAGGCAAATCTTCACTCAGGACTTTTCTGGAAGATCTTTTCCGCAGACTTCAGTGCATGAGGGAGATATCACAAGATGACTTGACACTTGTTCTGTATTCTCCCTGCCATAGCTTATGGTGGGAGAAGGTGTATGTGCAGAATCAGGTTGTGACAGATGGAGCACTAGTACATGATCCTTCCTGTCTCACTCTAGACACTTGATGGCGATGACACAGTCCTTAGCAAGGTGTTCGGTAGAGGCACCACACCACACGCGGTTCGGATTTTCCACATTCTCACTTTCATTACTTTCGTCTGGTGCTGATGTCAATTTAGGCAGAACGTCGTTCTTTTGTGCAGACCGCTGCGGTTTTTGACGTGAAAGCATGAACTTTTGTATTTAGGAGATGACCTGTATTTACGAGATGGCTACTGAGTTCCTCATAGTAGAAGCTGGAGTTGGTCTTGTACTCTGCAATCTCCTTGATGAAGTCACAGATGTAGGAGAACGGAGAGAAAGAGACTTGGTATTGTCTTTGGTAATTTTTTTTTTTTTTTTTCCATTCTTTATTTAAATTTTAAAGTGTAACATAACATGGTACATACGGAATGAACACAATATTTGTGTATCAAAACATGGTACATAAAACATATTATTGTATGTGCTTCTGGAATCAAGCAGTACCTTTATATTAACAAGGTGAACTTAATGTACAACCTAAACAATTGGTTTCTCAGTATTCTTTGTTATTCAAACGGCTCCATATCTACTAAGCTTTTTAAATTATTCGATTATAAAGTCCAATAATGTCATGGCAGTGCAACTATGTGCCTATAAAGATATTATTATAATAATATTATCCTCCCATGGCTGTTGACCTGCGGGCACTTTCATCTCCTCCAGGGGATCCTCCTCAGTCTCCCCTAGGACATTAGCATGATATTGCATATAGTTTGGGGGTTATATAACGATCGTTGCGTTCCTCTGGTTAAATATTGACTTCGCCATTCTCCATCCTCTCTCTCCACGGTTTCCACCTTTTAAGAAATGAGTCGTGAGAATTCATCTCCCAGCTGGATAGTTCTTCTAGTCTGTACAGATCGGATACCTTGGCTAACCATTCCCTCTCTGTGGGTGCCTGTTGTTGTTTCCATTTTTGGGCTATTAGGTGCTTTGCTGCGCCTATCATAATTGGGGCGAGCTCGTGTTTTTTGGGGTTGTAGTTTTTTGATGGGAGTGATAAAAGTGTTTCTGCTGCGGTTAACTGGGATCTTATGAGGTTCATAGATTCTAAAGTCTTGTTTACTTCTAACCAAAATTTTGTTAATTTCTGACATGTCCAGAATATGTGGGTTAAGTTCCCTCTTGAATTCTCACATCTCCAACAATTTGGGGACTCTGCTAGCCCCAGGTGGTACAATCTCTCAGGGGTGTAATACCACCTCGATAGGAGCTTAAAAGACGTTTCCTGCAGTAGGACACACCTGGAGAAGCCGTGTGAGTTCTGGCATAGTTTTACTTTGTCCTCATTAGAAAACTTGATCCCTAGTTCAATCTCCCAAGAGTGTAGAAAGATTGGGAAAGTGGGTTGTGTGTTTTCAAGTAAATTATTATATATCGTAGAGATTATCTTAGGGATTGGTGGTTTTAGTTTTGCTAGTATTTCTAGCCATTTCCATTTCGTGGAGACCGTCATTGGGCTCTTGATCTTTTTCATGTAGTGGGTCACATGTAGTTCTTGTAAGAACGTCTGTGGTTGCTGTAAAGCTTCTATTGGCCACATATTCCTGCATGGGATGTTTCCTCGCAGTAACGTTGAGATGGGTTTATTTGGGAGGGTCTTCCATAGATTATATGGATCTGTAAATTCTGCGTCTATCAGATATGGTATCAGTTGCATCGGTATTTTATCTAAGAAGCCACAGTCTGGGAAGTGAATCGGGACTAGTTTTCGTCGTATAGCTAGTGTAGTGGCAAGAATTTCATCAAAATTATCCTTGTCTGGCATGCTGTCTGTCCACAGCAATTTGTGTACCTTGGTATCCAATAACTGCATTTCTATGTGTTGTCTGTTATTTTGGGAGGCCATATGAGTAAGTTTCAGCCATCTCGCTAGGTGAATAGCTTTATAATAGGATATGAGGTCCGGTAAGCCCATGCCCCCCCGTCTCTTAGGGAGCACAAGAATTCTGAATGATATCCTGGCTCTCTTGTGTTTCCATACATATTGGGATATTATTCGGTTTAGCGCTTGAAAGAAAGGGTTGGGCAAAGCAACCGGAACCATATTCATAACATAAAATATTTTAGGCAGAATATAAGATTTTATAATGTTGATTCTTCCCATCCATGAAAGCAATGGCAAATCATATGTCTTCAGTGTATTTTTGATATGGCTAATAAGCGGAATGAAGTTGTGTGTATATAATGAGTTGGGGTCTCTCGTAATTTGTATTCCTAAGTATTTAATTTTATCCTGGGGCCATTTAAAATGTGTCGTCATTTGTAGTGCCTGCATTTCTGTCCTGGAGGCTGTTATATTAAGCGCTTCCGTTTTATCTAGATTAATTTTAAAATTAGACAGTTCCCCGAAGGTCTCCAGGAGGCCAAGGAGCTCCGGCACCGCCACCGACGGGTTAGATATCATTAACAACAAATCGTCAGCAAACGCTGCTGCCTTTAGCTGGACATCTCCAATTTTGATTCCTTGTATTTTGTCATTCTGACGGATCGCCTGCATTAGCATTTCCATTACCACTACAAATAAGGTCGGGGAGAGAGGACAGCCCTGCCTGGTCCCGTTGCTAATTTTAAATTTATTAGACAGTAGGCCATTCACCCTGACTCTTGCCGTGGGAGAAGTGTATAAGCCAAATATTGCTTCTATGAGGGGAGGAGGAAAGGCAAATTTGCGTAATGCGCTGTCCATGAATTGCCAGCTTACACGATCGAAGGCCTTCTCGGCGTCCGTTGATAGGACGACGAGAGGCCTCCCGGTGCGCCTAGCATGCGAAACAGCTTGAAGGGCTTTAGTTGAGTTGTCCTTTCCTTCTCTGCCCCTCACAAATCCGGCCTGGTCAGGATGAATAAGATCTCCCAGGACCAAGTTAATTCTGTTTGCTAACAGTTTTGCCCATAGTTTCATATCTGTATTTAATAATGAAATTGGTCTGTAATTATTGCATAGGGTGCCATCTCTCCCCTCCTTAGGTATTATAGTGATGTAGGCTTCCAATGCCTGCGGCGGTGGAGTAGAGCCCGACAGTAAGTTGTTGAATAAATTTTCTATATGTGGTATTAATATGTCCGCAAATTTCTTATAATAAATTATAGGGAACCCGTCAGGGCCAGGTGCTTTTCCATTCGGAATAGATGCTAGAGTCTCCTCCACCTCCTTTCTTGAAACTCTTGCTTGGAGTAATAATTGGCCTTCAGGAGTTATTGTCGGGAGTTTAAGCGTATTGAGAAAAGTTTGGATTTTTTCATTAGTCTCGATGGGGTCTGACATTGATGTCGAGGGGCTTAAATTATATAAGGAGTCGTAATATTGTCTAAACGCCTCTGCAATGTCTTCAGAGTCAACTAAGTCACCTGCACCAACCTTCCGGACTCGCCGAACAAAACAACTCTCTTTTTGTTTTTTAAGTAGTTTTGTTGTTAATTTGCTACCCTTGTTGCCGTGCATGTATATCTTATGCCTACAGCGGGCAAATGTTTTAGCCGAGTTGAAGTTCAGCAAGTCCTTCAGTCTGCCGCGAAGTGATGTTAAGTCTGAGAGTGTCGCATTGCTCTGCTTTTTCTTATGTAGTTTTTCTGTTATGTTAATCTGATGCAATACGGAAGAGATTTCTTTCTCTCTCTGCCGTTTGATATGGGAGCCAAGAGCTATCAACTCTCCCCTCTGTACCGCTTTGTGCGCTTCCCAGATTATCGGGCTAACCGTATTGTTTACTATGTTTTCTCTAAAAAACCTGGTTAATGAGAATTTAATTTGAGCCAAGTGTTCAGGGTTCCCTAGTAGAGATTCATTCAACTTCCAGGACAGATTTCTCCGGGGGAGGGTGGATATTTCCATCTCTAGCAACACAGGTGCATGGTCTGAAATCGTGATATTACCTATCGAGGTGCTACGGGTTAGTTTAAGACATTTTTCTTGTATTAAGAGATGATCTAGTCTGTGATATGTTTTGTGTGGGATTGAGAAATACGTGTAATCTTTTGTTGTGGGGTGTTCTATTCTCCATGGGTCTACCAAGTGTAACTCATTTAATCTGTTTAGCAAGCCCTTTCTTTGTTTAAAGGAAATGGATGATTTTCCGTTTGATGCGTCTATCAGTGGGTGTAATGTCAAGTTAAAATCGCCTCCTACTATCAAAATTCCTTCTGTAAACAGGTTAAGTGTGTCCAGGGTCTTAAGCAGCCAGTGTATTTGTCCCTGATTGGGTGCATAGAGATTAGCCAGGGTAATTTTTGTATTGGCCAATATCCCTTTTACAAAAATATATCTACCCTCTGCGTCGGATAACTGGTCTTTTACTTCAAATGGGCATCCCTTTTTAAATGCTATGCTCACTCCTTTTGACGCGGTGGTAGAGCAGCTATGAATCCATGTGGGGTAGCGAGAGAAGGCGGTATTAGGCGTTCGTCCCTTTTTAAAATGTGTCTCCTGAAAAAAAATAATTTGTGCATTTTTTTTTTGTAGTGCGTGTAGAATCTGGCTACGTTTGGCCGGTGAGTTCAAACCTTTCACGTTGTAGGAAGCCACAACGACCGTTCCCCCTGTCCCTCTATCAGCCACAGCCATGGGAGTTGTTGAGTTGTGCCGTTTGTATCTTGTATCTGCAAGAGAAAACCATTAGAACATATACTGAACTATTTACATGTGAATGATTTAGACTCATCTTTCGCAGGGGGGGGGGTGATGTTCCCAACATAGGAAGATGAGTACGTATTATAAAACCTCGGGTGGTGGAAGCTATTAATATAACGTCAATATAACGAGTTATTCTCATTTATATGTGAGATAAGATTCTCTTATTATAACGAGAAAGAGAGAGAAAAAAATGGTCAAGAAGAGCTAGGGGTTTGGGGGAGGGGATGGGGGGGGGGGGGGCAGGGGGAAGGGGAGAAAGGCAGGAAAGAAAAGTTAAACAAAAAAGAGGAGGGAGGGGGGCGAGGGGAGGAGGGGAAATCAGTTATAGGAAGGGGAGAGAGGAAAGAGGGAGGGGGATACTCAAAAAGGCTTAGATATATAATTTTAACCTGCAAATCTGTAAAATTCAATGTTAATATAATAATCGTGAACAGATTTGAAACTGATCCAATCAGGAGTCCATAGACCTCCGTCAGAAAGATTAGATCGTGTCTGTCATTGTGTCCTTCAGACAAGCATAATAAAAGAAAAGAGAACAAGATTTAACTTCTTTTCTAAGATCTGTGGCATTGTCTCAGTCAGGTAGGATCTCTTTTGTTCGCGTTTTTCTTAGTTTTTGGAGATGATGTTTTCTTCTTAATTGACCACTCCGTCGGTCTGGTTAGCGTCGGAAAGTCCACACCCATGTCCACCGGAAGCCAGGATGGGATCTTTATAGGTGTTATTTGTAGCTGTTCCCATGATTCTGAAAGGTCTTCTGGTGTTCTTATTGTAATTTGACGTCCATCTTTGGATATTCCCAGGCCAAATGGAAATAGCCATCTAAATCTTAGTCCCTTTGCAACAAGAGCGTCAGTCAGGGGCTTTAGAATTCTACGTTTCGCCAGTGTGGTTGGCGAGATGTCTTGGTAGATCTGTATGGCTGTGTTGTCATAGCTTAGTGAGGAAGTTTCTCTTGCTCCCGTAATGATGGCTGCTGTGTCTAGATAGTTGAGCAGCCCGCATATCACATCTCTTGGTGTTTCTCCCTTCGCCGGCTTCGGTCTCAGTGCCCTGTGTACGCGCTCTATGATTATGGTCTTGGCTCTCTCAGGGCCCAAAATGTTTGTGAATATCTCCATTGTGACTTTATTTAATGCCTCAGGAGCAAAGGATTCTGGGATGCCCCTCAAACGTACGTTTTTTCGTCTGCTTCTGTTCTCTTGGTCTTCTATGGATAAAAAAATTGAGTTTAAGTGTTTCTGGTGAACCAGGACGTGATCCTTCAGAGTGTGAGAAGCATCTATTATGTTTGTCTGAGTATTTTCCACCGTCTCCACTCTATGGCCCATTTGTTGAAGATCTGTGCGCATAGCATTAATCTCTTGTGACAGGTGTTTTGTGGTCTCTGCCATTAGTTTTCTCATAAATGAGCGAGTTAAAGGCTCTTCTGTTATAGATTCACAATCCGAGTCCTCCATACTTAGATCAGAATGTCCCGTGGCCTGGGCAGATTGGGTAATTTGTGGTTTAAATTTTGATTGAGATACTGCGTGGTCTTTTTTTTTTGTTAAGTACTTGTCAAGTTCCCCTTGAGGATTGGAGTCTCCCGATGTTGTATTTTGTCTCGTTAAGCTTTTTGCCCGATCTGACTGTGTGCGCACCATTATTGAACTGTATTGATCAGGCTTTAATGTATCACCACTCGAGGTTTACAGTTTATGGCATCATATTTATGGTTTGTATACTTTCTTTGAAGAAACTAGCATTTTATGCTTCGTGAAGGGCGGTATTACAGCATATTGATTGTTTGGTTCCCTTCCATAGGGAAAGAGAGCATTCGTCAGTATGTTGAGATTTATTGCTGGCAATTACTTCTTAGGACCACTAGATGGTGCAATCCAGCTGCATTTTGTCTTTTCTAACTGGGAAGAGGGACAGCCGGGCGCGATGACTCTGTTTGACCACCAGATGGTACTCTAAAGCTTAGTCTTTCCCCATTAGATAAGACTGTTAGGGGGCTGCTGCTATGAGGCACTTCCAAGGTAGAGCTGCTGACAATTGCAAAAGTTTGTGTGCCAGCAGTAATGTTTTCTGTATTAAAAACTTACAGTCCAGAGCCAATGCCTTACTCTGGACGGTCTTTTTATGGTGCTTCAATACAGTGTCCATATGGTGTCGCAGATTGAGGAGAGGGGAAGAGAGGGGAGGCTTAGTGTATGTCTTTGCCCTCTTCGTTCATTAGTGTCCATCAATGTCTTGGCCGCTTCTCTCCCTCTCTCTTTCACGGCCAGGCCGACCCACCGGGCAATCTCCCGCGTCCCCTCTGTCCCTGTATGCGGCTATGAACTGCTTGGGGTAACCTTATCCCCAGGGGTCACTGGTTACACACCCAGGGAGGCAGCGAGGCCGCTCAAACTCACCGGTGGCGGGCTTTTGTGGGCGCCGTCGGAGTTCAGCTGTCGCCAGGGGAAGGAGCCGGCAGGTCCGCTTCCGAGGCGCCGACTCTCCACAGCAGCCCGGGATCTTCCCAGCGGGCCGGGCACTGATCGACAGGTCCGACTCACTGCGTCAGCGGCAGGCCTCCTCCCAGTCTCTCCCGTGGCGTCTCCGCAGCTCCGGCTCCTCTCGTCTCTCCCCTCACAGCGCCAGCAACAGCGGGACTCTCACGTTAGTCTCCGGTGGTCTCGCCGCTTCCGGTGGCAGCTCACTAAGTCGGGCGATTCTCTCCCCCGGGTCCGGGCAGTCGGCAGGGCCCGCTCAGCAGCACAGCCTCGTGGGTGGCGGGGGGAGGGTATCCTCGTGCGTCCCGATCGGGTCCAACCTGTGTCCTGGGGCAAAAATGGACCCCGATCTGTAATCAGGAGTGCAGCGTCCACAGCAGTGGGGTCTTTTGGATGGGTTTTGCCGTGTATTTAAGGCAAGATGCCGGGGATAGTGCAGCTGGTGACAGGAGCTGCGTCAAACACGTCCTTCCTGGACCGCGGCCATCTTGCCCCCCTCTGTCTTTGGTAATTTTATCCTTGTATGATCCACTTTTTTTATACCACCCCACGAGTAATGCCCAGGTAGCTGAGGCCAGGTAGGTACTTTTCTGTCTTGGCCCGCTGGAGCCTGGACAGCAAGTTGCTGAGTTCCTGGAATTTTGAAGTTTCCTTGCCGGATATTTTAGGAAAATCCTGTAATTGTTTGAGCAGTGCGTCTTCTATAGCTTCAGGACTGCCGAAACCTTTCTCTAGTCTGTCCCATGCAGTTGTGACACCAGCCGCTGTATTACTGATGTAAATGAATCTGAGTCTGTTGATTCTCTCTGTAGATCATGGTCCCAGCCACCTGATCAGCAGGTACAGCTGTTCAGCAGCAATAATGCCAAGCTCACTAGTCGCAGTTTTAATGACACACTTCCACCCTCTGTAGTTTTTGGGTTGGTTGCCGAATCTTATGAGACCTTTTGGTGAGTTCTCTGCGAATCATATACCTTGCAAAGTCAGGCATGTCTATTCTTTCTGACTTTGGAAGCACACTTACTGGCTGAGTAGCGCCGTTTGCATGAGTCGTAGCTTCTTGGCTCAGAAATGTGGGAAGGTATGGAGTGGCATAGGTGTTTAGTTCAGCAACTGGTTTGGTGTATACGGTCTCTGTCGCATGCAGGGCTGGAGCTACATGGTTGTCAGAAGTATAGTGTCTTGACAGCATGTTAAGTTGCATGTCAACATTGGCATATGGTGTTTGCTGAGGTGCAGAGTCTGGCTGTGTATTGAAGTATGATAGAAGTTGATGGAATTTGAATGTTGGTGGTTCGTTGGACTGACCTTGGAAGCTGGGAACTGCAGGTGAACCAGTGTCTTGATGTCTTGGAGAAGTGTCAGAACTGAAAAGAATGTTGGTGGTGGTCAGTGGTTCATTGCTTTGGCTTAGTACGTAGTCTTTTGTGCACTTAAAGGGGTCTTCTGTGTTGAGTTCAGACAAACTGATGCTGTCTCTTTGACTCCCACTTAGAGCTTGTTCAAAGACCTTTAACCTTGCCATGGCTGTCACATGTTCACATTCCTTCTCTAGGACTTCTATTTGTGCCTTCTTACACAAAGCCTTGCCTTCTGCCCTTGCTGCCCACGCATCCATCTCTGCCTTCTTGCGGTCAGATTCAGCTTCGACCCTTGCTGTCAACGCATCTATTTCTGCCTTTTTGTATGCAAATTCAGCTTCTGTCTCTGCCTTCTTGCATGCAGATTCAGCTTCCATCTCTGCCTTCTTGCGGTCAGATTCGGCTGCTGCGCTTGCCACCGAGGTGACCATTTCGGCTTTCCTTTGGGCAAAGACGGCTTGTACCTTAGTAGTTTCCTTTTTGGCAAGCGCTCTTATGAGCTGTTCACTGATGGTCGAGTACCTTGATGAGCATGATTTGGATGAGTGCTTTGAGTTCTTAGTAGACCTAGATTTGTGAGATCATACTTCCGATATTTGCACGGTGCAGTCTTTTTCAGAATTAAACTGTTGGAAGTCCTGCAGTTCCTTTAGAGACTCTGGCGTCTTTAATCACACCAGAACAGAGGTATATTTTTCACAGGTGTCCTTGAAAGACTTGGTTGTTTTTGACCTTTCATGTAGGTTTAGTTAAGCATTTGGATCTTTCACTGCAAGCTGTGTGAGATTCTGTGTCCTTTTTTTGCTGCTTCAGAGCAGGAAAGGAATGATAACATTTAGTCCTAGCAATTGTGCACAGGAATGCAAAGATGGGGGATGTTCTTCACCTAGCGGCAGGGAAGATTCACATACAGTGTTGCAGTTTACAAGCAGAAGCACAGAGAATGTCTGCAGACTCTATGTAAGTAGCTGCTGTAATGTGGCTTTCACAATTAGGTTGATAGATGTTCCTTTCTCTTGATTGCAAGCTGTATACTGTTCTTGGTAACAGGCTACTCTTTCCACTATTCTGACTCTTCAAGGCAGTATGAGTTTCTAAATTCTTAGTCATCAGTCTCTTAGATAATTGTATTATTGTTGTACTCATATGCGATGCGTCCTCAGATAGTGCCAACTCAGCCACACTGACTTGTACTAAAGACCAGGAGAAACGGAGATGATGTTCTCTGAAATCTTGTAATTAAAGGGAACCTGTCACCTAATCTATGGCCCCTAAACTATCACTACCTGCCCCTACAGACCCTAACTAGCTCCCTAACCATCCCTGCCTGACCTAATATGGCTATATACAAGGTGAATAAAACACTTTATAAACTTACAATTTCTCCGTCTGTGGGGCGTTCCTGTCGGCTCTTGTCTGCAGGGCGGGGTCCCCAGAGTCGCGCTCCCCCCGCCTCGCTCCCTTCCTAACGCCCTAATGGGCGGCATTGTCGATTTGAAGAGCGGGGAGCCCAGTGGAATCATCCCGCCCCGCTCTTCATGACGCGTCGGCCGGAGACCGCGTCATTTCCGGGTCCGCGCATGCGTAGTGCGCCCGGTGAAGCCGAGTCCCGGCGTCGCTAGGCAACGATCGGCGTCTTCGGAAGGTGAGTATCGGCGGCCCCCCCCTCCCAAACCAGCACATATATATGTGTGTGTAATCCACATGTACATATGGATTACACACACACATATATACATTCACTTTGATTAGGCACATTTCATATGTGCATCTATATATATATATATATATATATATGCACATATATATAGTTAGATTGTGTGTGTGTGTGTATACATACGTCTGTGTGTGTGTGCGTGTGTATACATACGTGTGTGTGTGTGCATGTGTGTGTATACTTACGTGTGTGTGTGTGCATGTGTATACTTACGTGTGTGTGTGCATGTGTATACTTACGTGTGTGTGTGCATGTGTGTGTATACATACTTGTGTGTGTGTGTGTGTGTGTGTGCATGTGTGTGTATACATACTTGTGTGTGTGTGCATGTGTGTGTGTATACATACTTGTGTGTGTGTGTATACATACGTGTGTGTGTGTGCATGTGTGTGTATACATACGTGTGTGTGTGTGCATGTGTGTGTATACATACGTGTGTGCATGTGTATACTTACGTGTATGTGTGTGCATGTGTATACTTACGTGTGTGTGTGTGCATGTGTGTATACATACGTGTGTGTGTGTGCATGTGTATACTTACGTGTGTGTGTGTGCATGTGTATACTTACGTGTGTGTGTGTGCGTGCATGTGTGTGTATACTTACGTGTGTGTGTGTGCGTGCATGTGTGTGTGTGTGTGTGTGTGCGTGCATGTGTGTGTATACATACGTGTGTGTGTGTGTGCATGCATGTGTGTGTATACATACGTGTGTGTGTGTGTGTGCATGTGTGTGTATACATACTTGTGTGTGTGTGTGCATGTGTATATATATTTTGTAGAGAGAGAGACTGAGGGTGAGAGGGTCTGTGAGTTTTGTGTAACGCTGGGACCTGGGTGACGCAGTAAACTTCACCTGAGGTCAGAGTTAATCCTCGTCACTCTATCTGACCTCAGGTGATCTACACTGATGTCACCCTGTTCACATCGGTAACAGAAAACTCACTCTATGTGGGTCACGCTGTGAAGTGGGAAGTTTCACATGAGGTCAGAGAAACACATTGCTTTATCCGACCTCAGGTGACACAGACCATGAACTCTCCCCCTTCACTGCACGAGCCTTCAAATATAATTTTTAGGGAATCTTCACTAACGGACGGACCTCTACCAGGATCCTGGATGGGTATGTGGGAGTAATAAAGATGGAGTCAAAATACGTGTTTGTGTTTTTTGTTGTAATAAAAAATTTTTTCTCGGTGTTGTGTCTTCTTTACTACTAAATAGAGATTCATAATGGCCGTGTCTAACATTGGCATGACATTATAAATCTCGGGCTTAGTGCCAGCTGCTAAAAGAAAGGTGGCATTAACCCCTTATTACCCAGTCTGCCACCGCCACAGGGCAGCTGGAAGAGCTGGGTACAGCTCCAGAATATTGCGCTTCTATAAATGCACAATTTTCTGGGGCGGCTGCGAGCTGCAATTCTCAGCGGGGGTGGCCCAGAACGCTTGGGCCTCCCTACGCTGGGGATTCCAGCCCTCAGCTGCCTAGTTGTACCTGGCTGGCAAAGGAAAATGCGGCGAAGCCCCACGCCGTTTTTTTTCTTGTCAGCCAGGTACACCTAGGTAGTTGGGGGTGGATGGCAGCTCCTAGCTGCCTAGTTGTACCTGGCTGGCAAAGAAAAATGTGGTGAAGCCCCACGCCGTTTTTTTTCTTGCCAGCCAGGTAGACCTAGACAGCTGTGGGCTGCCATCCATCCCCTACTACCTAGGTGTACCTGGCTTGCATGAAAAAACGGCATCTGCGTTCACCACATTTTTCTTTGCCAGCCAGGTTTAACTAAGTCAGCTGGGGGTGGATGGCAGCTCCCAGCTGCCTAGTTGTACCTGGCTGGCAAAGAAAAATGTGGCGAAGCCCCATGCCGTTTTTTTTCTTGTCAGCCAGGTACACCTAGGTAGTTGGGGGTGAATGGCAGCTACCAGCGACCTAGTTGTACCTGGCTAGTAAAGGAAAATACAGCAAAGCCACATGCCATTTTTTTCTTGCCAGCCACATACAACTAGTCAGCTGGGAGCTGCCATCCACCCCCAACTACCTAGGTGTACCTGGCTGGCAAGAAAAAAAACGGCATGGGGCTTCGCCGCATTTTTCTTTGCCAGCCAGGTACAACTAGGCAGCTGGGAGCTGCCATCCACCCCCAGCTGACTTAGTTAAACCTGGCTGGCAAAGAAAAATGTGGTGAAGACATGCCGTTTTTTCATGCAAGCCAGGTACACCTAGGTAGTAGGGGGTGGATGGCAGCCCACAGCTGTCTAGGTCTACCTGGCTGGCAAGAAAAAAAACGGCGTGGGGCTTCACCACATTTTTCTTTGCCAGCCAGGTACAACTAGGCAGCTAGGAGCTGCCATCCACCCCCAACTACCTAGGTGTACCTGGCTGACAAGAAAAAAAACGGCGTGGGGCTTCGCCGCATTTTTCTTTGCCAGCCAGGTACAACTAGGCAGCTGAGGGCTGGAATCCCCAGCGTAGGGAAGCCCAAGCGTTCTGGGCCACCCCCGCTGAGAATTGCAGCTCGCAGCCGCCCCAGAAAATTGCGCATTTATAGAAGCGCAATATTCTGGAGCTGTACCCAGCTCTTCCAGCTGCCCTGTGGCGGTGGCAGACTGGGTAATAAGGGGTTAATGCCACCTTTCTTTTAGCAGCTGGCACTAAGCCCGAGATTTATAATGTCATGCCAATGTTAGACACGGCCATTATGAATCTCTATTTAGTAGTAAAGAATACACAACACCGAGAAAATTTTTTTTATTACAACAAAAAACACAAACACGTATTTTGACTCCATCTTTATTACTCCCACATACCCATCCAGGATCCTGGTAGAGGTCCGTCCGTTAGTGAAGATTCCCTAAAAATTATATTTGAAGGCTCGTGCAGTGAAGGGGGAGAGTTCATGGTCTGTGTCACCTGAGGTCGGATAAAGCAATGTGTTTCTCTGACCTCATGTGAAACTTCCCACTTCACAGCGTGACCCACATAGAGTGAGTTTTCTGTTACCGATGTGAACAGGGTGACATCAGTGTAGATCACCTGAGGTCAGATAGAGTGACGAGGATTAACTCTGACCTCAGGTGAAGTTTACTGCGTCACCCAGGTCCCAGCGTTACACAAAACTCACAGACCCTCTCACCCTCAGTCTCTCTCTCTACAAAATATATATACACATGCACACACACACACAAGTATGTATACACACACATGCACACACACACGTATGTATACACACACATGCATGCACACACACACACACACACACGTATGTATACACACACATGCACACACACACACACACATGCACGCACACACACACACGTAAGTATACACACACATGCACGCACACACACACACATAAGTATACACATGCACACACACACACGTAAGTATACACATGCACACACACACACGTATGTATACACACACATGCACACACACAAGTATGTATACACACACATGCACACACACACACGTATGTATACACACACACACACACACAAGTATGTATACACACACATGCACACACACACACACAAGTATGTATACACACACATGCACACACACACACGTAAGTATACACACACATGCACACACACACGTAAGTATACACATGCACACACACACACGTAAGTATACACATGCACACACACACACGTATGTATACACACGCACACACACACACACGTAAGTATACACACACATGCACACACACACACGTAAGTATACACATGCACACACATACACGTAAGTATACACATGCACACACGTATGTATACACACACATGCACACACACACGTATGTATACACACACATGCACACACACACACGTATGTATACACACACACAAGTATGTATACACACACATGCACACACACACACACACACACAAGTATGTATACACACACATGCACACACACACACACACACACAAGTATGTATACACACACATGCACACACACACGTAAGTATACACATGCACACACACACGTAAGTATACACATGCACACACACACACGTAAGTATACACACACATGCACACACACACACGTATGTATACACACGCACACACACACAGACGTATGTATACACACACACACACACAATCTAACTATATATATGTGCATCTATATATATATATATATATATATATATATAGATGCACATATGAAATGTGCCTAATCAAAGTGAATGTATATATGTGTGTGTGTAATCCATATGTACATGTGGATTACACACACATATATATGTGCTGGTTTGGGAGGGGGGGGGCCGCCGATACTCACCTTCCGAAGACGCCGATCGTTGCCTAGCGACGCCGGGACTCGGCTTCACCGGGCGCACTACGCATGCGCGGACCCGGAAATGACGCGGTCTCCGGCCGACGCGTCATGAAGAGCGGGGCGGGATGATTCCACTGGGCTCCCCGCTCTTCAAATCGACAATGCCGCCCATTAGGGCGTTAGGAAGGGAGCGAGGCGGGGGGGGAGCGCGACTCTGGGGACCCCGCCCTGCAGACAAGAGCCGACAGGAACGCCCCACAGACGGAGAAATTGTAAGTTTATAAAGTGTTTTATTCACCTTATATATAGCCATATTAGGTCAGGCAGGGATGGTTAGGGAGCTAGTTAGGGTCTGTAGGGGCAGGTAGTGATAGTTTAGGGGCCATAGATTAGGTGACAGGTTCCCTTTAAGTACAATGCAGCAAGTGGAAAGAGTAATCCAACAGAGCAGTACATGTGTGCATCTAAGAAAATGCCTTCAGCAACAGAATACTGGGGAAGAAGGGAGGAGCAAGCTAACACATTATCAACTACAGGAGGGACATAAGAACAAACTTCAGGAGGCGGGGAATTTGCCTAACAACAGAGAAAGAAATGTTCAACATAGAAAAGCATATAATAATAATAATAATAATTCTTTATTTATATAGTGCCAACATATTCCGCAGCGCTTTACAATACAATGTAAGTAATCACAGTGGAAAAAAAGTACAGTACAGTAATTACATGCAATACAGTAAGCATAGAATCAATGTAGAGAATACAATAAATAAGGCAAAAAATAAAGATAACCCTGCTCAACGGGGCTTACAATCTACAACGGGATAGGGGTTACACAAGGTACAGGGGCTTATTACAGTGATGGTCCAGGCATCTTGAGGAAGAGGGGGATAGAAAAAAGTTACATAAATAGTCATCAAACAGTCTGTGCAAACCTTTTGGGTTTGGTGGAGTTGGAGAAGAGTTATATCAAGAGAGATAGTGTCTGGGCTATATACAGTATAAAGGACTTCTATGATTGAGCATAATAGGCCGCCTTAAAAAGATGTGTTTTTAGGGAGCGTCTGAAGCCATGCAAGTTGTGGATAGTCCTGATTTTTGGGGGTAGAGCATTCTAGAGAATTGGTGCAGCTCGGGAGAAGTCTTGGAGCCGAGAGTGGGAGGATCGGATTAGTGCAGATGTTAGTCGAAGATCATTTGTAGAACGTAGACAGCGGGTGGGGTGATAGACAGAGATGAGGGAGGAGATGTAGGGTGGTGCTGCACTGTGAAGAGCTTTGTGGGTGAAAACCAGCACTTTGAATTGGATCCTGTAGTGTACGGACAGCCAGTGCAGTGACTGGCACAGAGCGGAAGCATCCGAGTAACGGTTAGCTAGATAGGTGATCCTGGCTGCTGCATTAAGGATGGACTGGAGAGGGGAAAGATTAGAGAGGGTGAGGCCAATTAATAGACAATTGCAGTAGTTAAGGTGGGAATGGATTAGGGGCACTTTGAGGATTTTTGTTATTTCCATGATGAGAAAGGGGCGGACGTTAGAGATGTTCTTCAGGTGCAAGCGACAGGAGTGGATGAGAACTTGTGTATAGGAGGTGAAGGAGAGATCGGTGTCAAACATAACACCCAGACAGCGAACTTGCTGCCTAGGCATTATTGTGGTGCTGTACACTGAGAGAGAGATGTCAGATTTAGGGAGGTCAGTGGGGGGCAGGAGCAGGAGAAGTTCAGTTTTGGATAGGTTGAGTTTGAAATAGAGAGAAGACATGATGTTGGAAACTGCACCTTGACAGTCGGTGTTTTTTAAAACCTCAGGGGTAAGGTCAGGTGCTGAAGTGTATAATTGTTTGTCATCAGCATATAGATGGTACTTGAAGCCAAATCTGCTGATGATGTGTCCAATTAGGGCCGTGTAGAGAGAGAAGCGGTCCGAGGACGGAACCCTGAGGGACCCCAATAGTGAGAGCAAGAGGGGTGGAAGTGGAGCCAGCAAATGATACACTGAAGGAGCGGTCAGAAAGATAGGAAGAGAACCAGGAGAGAGCCGTGTCCTTGATGCTGATGGAGTGCAGCATGGAGAATAGGAGATGGTGGTCAACAGTGTCAAAAACTGCAGAGAGGTCAAGAAGAATAAGCAGAGAGTGTTCACCATTACGTTCTGCTGTCAGAAGGTCATTGGTCACTTTGATAAGGGCAGTTTCTGTAGAGTGAAGAGGGCACAGCCAGACTGCAATGGATCTAGAAGAGAGTGGGTGGAGAGGTAACGGGTGAGGTGGGTGTAGACCAGGCGCTCCAATAGTTTAGAGATGAAGGGGTGATTGGAGACTGGTCTGTAGTTATTAGTGCAAGATGGATCAAGAGAAGATTTCTTTAATAATGGAGTAATGATAGAATGTTTGATGGAGGAGGGAAGGATGCCAGAAGAGAGGGAGAGGTTGAAGATTTTGGTTAGGTGAGTGGTGACGACCAGAGAGAGGGACTGGAGTAGGTGTGAGGGAATGGGGTCAGTGATGCATGTAGTGGGACAGGAGAAACAGAGGAGCCTGGTGACTTCTTCTTCTGTGACTGGGTCAAATATATAGAGTGAGCTGGAGGAAATGTGAGGTAGAGTGGGAGTGGCAGCGCTTGGAGGCTGGGAGCTGATTTCCTGGTGGATGTTGTCTATTTTCTCTATAAAGTAAGTGGCTCGATCATCAGCACAGAGGTCAGTGATGGGGGGGCTACGCTTTAGGACTGAGGAGAGAGTGAAAGGTATCAAAGAGTTTCTTTGGATTGTTGGATAGTGAGGAGATCAAGGTGGTGAAGTGGGTTTGTTTGGCAAAATGAAGGGCAGGGTTTTAGGTTTTTAGCTTGAATTTGTAGTGGATAAAGTCTTCTGGTGAGTGAGTTTTCCTCCATAGGTGTTCAGCACTCCTAGAGCATCGCTGGAGGAATCGAGTTTGTGATGTGAGCCAAGGCTGTTTGTTCTATGTTTGGAGGTTCTGAGGGTGAGGGGCGCTACTTGGTCCAGGGTGCTTCTGAGAGTGTCATTGAAGTGATTTACTGCCAGACCTGGACAGAAGAGTAGAGAGATTGAGAACAGTGCTGAGATGAGAGATTCTGTGAGTGTATGAGGGTTGATGGCCCATAGGTTTCTGAATGTGTGATAGGTAGGGGTGTGCTGTGGTGAGCAAGGGTGAATGAGAGTGAAGGAGAAGATGTTATGGTCAGAGAGGGGAAGAGGTGAGCTATCTAAGGAGGAGGTTGAGCAAAGCCGAACAAGACCAGGTCAAGGGTGTTACCATCTTTGTGAGTCTCCGAGGTTGAAACCTGTGTGAGGCCAAGAGAGGTGGTTAGAGAATGGAGCTGGGATGCAGATGAGGAGGTGGGGCTGTTTATTGGGATGCTAAAGTCTCCCAGAATGAGGGTTGGTAATTCTGAGGACATGAAGTGCAGCAGCCACGCGGAGAAATGATCAAGGAATTGGTTAGGTGACCCTGGTGGGGAGTATACCACTGCTACTCTGAGGGGGAGTAGATGGAATAGCCTAATCGTGTGAACCTCAAAAGAGGGGAATGAGAGTGATGGGGCTGGAGGGATGATCTGGAAATTACATTGTGGAGACAGAAGTAAGCCAACTTACTGGGAATGTTGGAGGAAAGTAATGATAACTCGAGCAGGAATCGTCAATTCACAGGTAGACTTCCTTCTCAAACTACCCCCAGCTTTTCGCTTTTTCCTGCAGTACAGATCTTTTTTGACACGGTCTGTAAGGACATAAATAGATTGAAGATTGATAGATGTAGCCAAAACAATCTTTCCTGGGAGGAGAAAAAGGCATTGCGGGGATTAAGGGAACTTAAAAACGTGATAATTAAGGAAGCAGATAAAGGGGGGAATATTGTCCTTTGGCCATCTGAGATGTACATGTTGGAAGCTAAGAGACAGCTGTCGAATAGATCTTATTATCAACCCCTTCCATCTGACCCTACGGAGGTATTTAAGATGAAGGTGGATCGTGCTATAAATCGGGCCCTCTGTGATGGCACAATTTCAAAAAAGGAGGCGGACTTTCTGACAACAAACCACCCAGTGGTCCCAACATTTTATATGCTCCCAAAGGTCCACAAATCGTTACATCATCCTCCAGGTAGGCCAATTGTGGCAGGGATTGGTGGATTACTGGAGAGGCCTTGCTCATATGTGGATTTCTATCATCAACCTTTAGCTATCCAACAAAAATCTTATGTTAGAGATTCGGCAGATTTGATTGACCAATTGGAGAGATTGGAGATTCCGGAGGGTACCTTACTCCTGACGCTGGATGTAGAATCACTCTACACAAATATCCAGCATGAACTAGGATTGGAGGCAGTCTCCTTCTTTTTGGAGTCCAACAAAACAGGTACGAGGGTACATGACAATTTTTTGTTAAATCTCCTTTCCACCATCCTGAATTGTAATTATTTTGTTTTTGATCGTACATTCTTTCGGCAAGTTTCCGGGACCGCAATGGGGGCGCGGTGCGCGCCTTCATATGCAGGTATCTTTTTGGGTTGGTGTTAGGAAACTATTGTCTACAAATCAAGTACCTTCAACGAAAAAGTTTTTCGTTGGTTTCGATACCTGGACGATATCCTAATCCTTTGGTCAGGTTATGAAGAAGAATGTATTAAGTTTGTTGAAGAATTGAATAGCAACTCCTTAAAAATCTATTTGACTTCACAGGCCCCCGCTTTGTCTGTTGATTTTCTTGATCTTACATTACGGATAGTAGGAAGAAGGATTCATACTGATTTATTTCGTAAATCGACCGCGACAAATAATCTTCTACACTTTGAAAGTTTCCACCCAAAACATCTGAAAAGAGGAATTCCAAAGGGTCAATTTATTTGTTTGAGACGAAATTGCAGTGAATTGGCGGATTTTAGGAAACAAGCATTGGATTTGACAGGACGATTTAAGGCAAGAGGATACCCAAAAAAGATAATTTCACAGGCCTTCCAGCATTCCCTCAAATTAGAAAGGCAGACCCTCTTGAAACCCAACCCCCTTAGAGCCTTGGGGGATCAGGGATTGGGGGTGATCACCCAATATAACAACCAATGGGAAGATCTGAGGGGAATCTTAAGGAAAAATTGGGATATCTCCCTGAGTGAACCGCTACTATCTAATTGTATTCCGACTCATCCACGCCTAATTGCTCGAAGAGCAAGGAATTTGAAAGACACCCTCACGGCAAGTCATTTTACTAGACCTGGGTTGAAACTTGGGAGGGGTATCTCCTTGGAGGGATCCTTCCCGTGTGGGAATTGTAATATATGCCCCCTGATGATTTCTAATGACACTTCCTTCTCTGAAATTTTTTCAACAGTGAGGAAACCGAGAGGTTATTTTAACTGCAGAACAAGGAATCTTGTTTACGCGCTTATCTGTCCGTGTCCCAAGGTATATATCGGTCAAACTTCACAAGAACTTAGGAAAAGGATCCAACAACATCTATCTAATATTGGAACAGCAAAAAGGGATTTTGAGAACAAAGAAAAACGTATTTCATCAGTGGCCTCACATTTTGTGGAAAAACATACAGTTAGGGCCAGAAATATTTGGACAGTGACACAAGTTTTGTTATTTTAGCTGTTTACAAAAACATGTTCAGAAATGCAATTATATATATAATATGGGCTGAAAGTGCACACTCCCAGCTGCAATATGAGAGTTTCCACATCCAAATCGGAGAAAGGGTTTAGGAATCCTAGCTCTGTAATGCATAGCCTCCTCTTTTTCAAGGGACCAAAAGTAATTGGACAATGGACTCTAAGGGCTGCAATTAACTCTGAAGGCGTCTCCCTCGTTAACCTGTAATCAATGAAGTAGTTAAAAGGTCAGGGGTGGATTCCAGGTGTGTGGTTTTGCATTTGGAAGCTGTTGCTGTGACCAGACAACATGCGGTCAAAGGAACTCTCAATTGAGGCGAAGCAGAACATCCTGAAGCTGAAAAAAAAAGAAAAAATCCATCAGAGAGATAGCAGACATGCTTGGAGTAGCAAAATCAACAGTTGTGTACATTCTGAGAAAAAAGGAATTGACTGGTGAGCTTGGGAACTCTAAAAGGCCTGGGCGTCCACGGATGACAACAGTGGTGGATGATCGCCGCATACTTTATTTGGTGAAGAAGAACCCGTTCACAACATCAACTGAAGTCCAGAACACTCTCAGTGAAGTAGGTGTATCTGTCTCTAAGTCAACAGTAAAGAGAAGACTCCATGACAGTAAATACAAAGGGTTCACATCTAGATGCAAACCATTCATCAATTCCAAAAATAGACAGGCCAGAGTTAAATTTGCTGAAAAACACCTCAAGAAGCCAGCTCAGTTCTGGAAAAGTATTCTATGGGCAGATGAGACAAAGATCAACCTGTACCAGAATGATGGGAAGAAAAAAGTTTGGAGAAAAAAGGGAACGGCACATGATCCAAGGCACACCATATCCTCTGTAAAACATGGTGGAGGCAACGTGATGGCATGGGCATGCATGGCTTTCAATGGCACTGGGTCACTTGTGTTTATTGATGACATAACAGCAGACAAGAGTAGCCGGATGAATTCTGAAGTGTACCGGGATATACTTTCAGCCCAGATTCAGCCAAATGCTGCAAAGTTGATTGGACGGCGCTTCATAGTACAGATGGAGAATGACCCCAAGCATACAGCCAAAGCTACCCAGGAGTTCATGAGTGCAAAAAAGTGGAACATTCTGCAATGGCCAAGTCAATCACCAGATCTCAACCCAATTGAGCATGCATTTCACTTGCTGAAATCCAGACTTAAGACGGAAAGACCCACAAACGAGCAAGACCTGAAGGCTGCGGCTGTAAAGGCCTGGCAAAGCATTAAGAAGGAGGAAACCCAGCGTTTGGTGATGTCCATGGGTTCCAGACTTAAGGCAGTGATTGCCTCCAAAGGATTCGCAACAAAATATTGAAAATAAAAATATTTTGTTTGGGTTATGTTTATTTGTCCAATTACTTTTGACCTCCTAAAATGTGGAGCGTTTGTAAAGAAATGTGTACAATTCCTACATTTCTATCAGATATTTTTGTTCAACCCTTCAAATTAAACGTTACAATATGCACTTGAATTCTGTTGTAGAGGTTTCATTTCAAATCCAATGTGGTGGCATGCAGAGCCCAACTAGCGAAAATTGTGTCACTGTCCAAATATTTCTGGCCCTAACTGTATGTGCAACACAAGAAACATAAAGATCATGGGCCTGGAGAAGGTCCAGACTAACATCAGAGGAGGAAATAAAACCAAGGAACTACTGCGGCGGGAGTCAGCATGGATCTATAGACTTAACACTCTGACTCCTCATGGAATTAATGAGGAACTCCTGTACACGGGGTTCTATAAATAATCCTCTGTATTTTTGCATAGAAATTGTTGAATAGGGCGGTTGTTTGTTTCCCCTTTTTTTTCCCTAAAGATCAAAAATATTAAAAAGCTTTATCTAGCTAACCAGTCTGATTACCGTAAAATACGGACTCAGTCTGGTTAACTGGCAGTTAGTTTGATTGCGAATACTATTTGAGTGGGCGGACGTCCCTATTAGACCAAAAACCTCCCCCGTATGTGATGCCTATCAACAAGCCTTGGCTGACCCATATTGGGACTCCCATAGGTTTGGAGACTGGGTTTTCACTTCCGGGGAATCGGTCTTTCCTTCCCTAAAAACACAACAAACCCCCCCCCCCCCTCTCCCCATAAAAACACAAACAAAAAAATACACCCCCCCTCTTTCCTCACCCTACTTATTAACTTCACCCTCCTCCCCTTCACCCTTCTCTCTATTCCCTCCCTTTTTTCCTTCCCTTTGGGAGAGGTAATGGAGAGAGAGGGGGTTGGTTTGGAGATTACTACTTATTAATTTAAAAAAAAGTTCTTTGTACTGCTCCGGATCGCCTTGTTCCAAGTCATTCTTTAATTGTACCACCGTGTTAAATTAAATTTACCTTTGGGGCATGCTCCTGAATTTTCCATCTCCAAAGCCCCTTGATATTCTTGTATTTGTCATTATATTTTGGTACCTTTGCCTTATTACATGTACAGTTGGTGTGGAATTCCAGCTCCATTGTATTGTACTATACTTTGCACTTTCCTTTTTCTCCCTCCCTAGGTGTATATATAAAATACTAATGTTGATTTGAATATGTCCCTGATAGCTGCCGGGACCTATCTGGGCAGTCCCTTGCCCTCCTAAGACAAGCTATACCAATTTGCTTGTAATACTGGCGATTATCTCCATGAGCATGTGCGCTTCGGCACCGGCGCATGCGCAGATGCGTATGTCTCCGGTGTGCGGGCGGCCATGTTCTGGGAGCCTTACATGCGCAGTAGCGCTAACGCGCATGCGCATTCTGGATGTAGGAGGGGCAGACTGGCCACCCGGCTTCCTCTTGCATCCAGCTGAGAGGGGGATTACTAATTGGAGACTGGTGCTTATAAAAACCATAGACGGACTAGGAGATGGTCACCTTCCCCTGACGAAGCTGCCAGGCGCAGGCAGCGATACGCGTGGGGAGCGCCATACCTCGTGCCCTTATGCATCCTTAAACTGGTAACTGGTGATTGTTCAATCTGCCTGTTGTTCCCCTTGCTTTTTCCTTCCTGTCTCAAAGGAACCCCTTCATTTTTACCCCATCTGGGCTAATTACAACCTGATATGATAACTTTTGGTTATGCTGCAGAACCTCTTTTTTCTGCATCTAATGTTTGCTTATGCCTGTTGGGGAGCTCTCACTTTTTGACCATTTAATTGTGGGTATTAACAAACTCAGGGGGGGTTCCCTGATGTTTACTTCATGCTAAAAGGGGAATCCAGGTTATACATTTATCTTATTGATTACTGATGGGGATCCACATGGTGAAATCTTTCTGAATGGTATTTTGGACCCCATATGTATAAATGTGTGTATTCTATATATATATTTATTACTGAAACCGGTTTCTTGGGCAATTGGCAATGAGGTTTTCAATGATATATTATTGTCATATGAAATGTTACAGCTCTATTTGGCTATTTTAATTGTTTTTATTTCTCTGTGTGATCATTCTATGTCTGTGTGAAATTTTTGATATGTAATAAATTTTGTTAAATATTTTCATTAATTTTGGAGGTTGTATCACTTTTTTTGGACCTTTTCTTGCTAGTTTCTTATAAGTAAGCCAACTTCACCACCATGTCTGTTCCCAGGTCTCGGGGAATGAGAGAAATGTAAGCTGCCATAAGTAATAGCAGCAAGGGAAGCAGTGTCTGAATCCTGGATCCAGGTTTCTGTGAGAGCCAGAAGGTTAAGAGAGTTAGTGAGAAAGTAGCTATGAATGAAGGGAAGTTTGTTGCATACATACCGTGGATTCCAGAGAGCACAATTAAAAGAGGGAGATGAAGGTGTGCACGTAATGGTAATAAGGTTAGTAGGGTTTCTATGTGAGGTGGTAGAGGGGTTGAAGTTAGCAGAGGGTGGACCAGGGTTGGGAGAGATATACCCCTGACAGGAGCAGCAGTAAAAAGAGAAAGAGCAAGTAGTTTTTGGATTTAGGACTTACTTTATTATGAAAAAATGTGCAATTAGATTGGCTGAGAATCTTCAGTAAACTGAAGATAACATGGGAGCTGTACATAGAGTGGGGCAGGAGAAAGGGGCTGATGTGAATGAGTGGTGATGGAGGGGGATAGGGTGGTAAAAGTGGGTGGGGAAGGCACATAAGAAAACAAGCAATGAAATAAAAGTCATGGTAAACATTAGTAGTGAATAGAGTTATACACATTGTTTGAGTGGCCCTCTATGTCATTACCTTCCAGTCTATCACAGTCAATGCCGGTCAATATCAGGTCTATTTGACTGAATTCAATTGCAGATATTGTGCCATGAGAGGGGTTGGAATAGGATGTGAGTTCATTAGAAAAATATCATAGCAAGCAGATATCTAGTTCCTTCCACTCCCAGCAAATTCTAGTCAAATTCAGTCAAATTCATTTCTATGCACTTATGTGAGGCACTTGAGTGAGGGACATGGCAGACAAGTCCTGACAGACGTGAGAAAAGTACATTTATAATAATACAATTGGATTCAGCTGAGAGTGGAGGGGAGGGAGCTGGAGTTAAATAGGCTAATTTAAAGTGAGAAGTGAAAGCAAATTGTGGCGGACAGGCACACTAAACAAAGAGTCATAAACTTAGGTATGTAGCATAAGCAATGGGATGAAAAGTTACAAGCATAAACAGATTAAATATTTTAGCGATGAAAATAAACATACTGCACTATACACATAGAAATGTAGCAGGAAAAGAAATCAGACACTATTCAGCAGTATTTCAGTCATGAAAATGAACATACCTATGGAAATTGGAGAATGAAGATGATGATTAGATGATTGTTGGACAGCAGCGGTATAAAATGACCAGGTATATCTTATTAATCTATGAATTCAGTCAAATTAATTTCTATGCACTTATGTGAAGCACTTGGGTGAGGGACATGGCAGACAAGTTGTTCCCATTCGTGGGACACAACAGGAGGGGTGTGAGAGTGTTAGAAAGGAGGTCAGAGAGCAGGATATTGTGGTAATCCAGGTGGGAGATAATGACCCTTGTGTTGTTGTAGAATCTTGGTTAAGCAATGCGCGAATCTTTGAAATATTTTTGCTTTGGAGCCAGCAGGAGGAGGTGAATGTGAGGCTTAAAGAAGAGAGCAGAGTCAAGGGTTATCTCGAGACAGCAAGCATTCTGGACTGTTGAGAGTAAGCAGCCATTGATTTTGATGGATCGGTTTGTTGAGGAGATTGAGTGAGGAGAAGGAAAGATGATGATGTTTTGTCCATATTGAGCTTCAGAAATTAAGCAGAAAAAAGGATGAAATAGCGGACAGACATTGTGACATTCTAACTAGAAGGAGGTGATATTAAGTCCAGAAAGGTAGATCTGCATGTCATCAGCGTAGAGGTGATATTAAAAGTTGTCCTATGCCAAAGGTGTAATTGGAGAAGAGCAAGGGTCCAAGAACTGAACTTGGGAACGCTGACAGATAGGAGGTGAGATGAGTAGGTGGTGTGAGAGTGGGAGACACTGAATGTTTGGTTAGTTAGGTATGAAGAGATCCAAAATAGGGTCAAGTCTGTGATGCCAAGAGATGAGAGAATCAGTAGTAGTGTAGTAGTTCACAGTGTCAAAAGAAAAAGAAAGGTCCAAGATGAGGAGGACAGAATAGTGTCACTTGACTTTGGCAGTAAGCAGGTCATTGGTGACTTTTGGTAGGACAATTTTAGTGGAATGGTGAGGTAAGAAGCCAGATTGTAACCGGTCAAAGAAGGAGCAGGAGGAGAGGTAGGAGGACAGATTGAGAAGAACATGCAGTTACAGTAGTTTTGAGGCATAGGGGAGAAGTGATATGGGGCGATAGCAAGGCACAGAGGATTGGTTAAGGGAGGGATTTTTGAGGAAGAGGTTGATCAAGGCATGCTTATAGGATGAGAGGAAGACTACAGTTGTTACTGTTAGTTGAAGAGATTAGGTTTGGACGAGGACTGTGGCGAGGTAGGGGATGATGTAGGATGGGAGTGACTCTAGCGCACAGGTGGTGAGATGTGATATGGAGAGGAAAGTTGATCCTCTATCATGGTGGAAAAGCTGCTTTTGAAGGAAGAGGGCTGAGTAGCTTTGAGGAGGGGCTGTAGGGACTGTGGACCAAAGATCGCTCTGATATTATAAATCTTCAGCTTAAAGAATGACAAAGTCTTCAGCTGAGATAAGAGGAGAGGGAGAAAGTGCTTGGTGGATGGAGATGAGAGCTAAAAGTGTTGAATAGCTGTAGGGTTATGTAAAAGGGAGGATATGAGAGATAAGACGTGGGTTTGTTTTGCAGTCGTGAGTGTGGATTTGAAATTAGCGAGGAACTGCTTGTATGCGATTAAGTGCTCAGCGAATGGGACCTTTTCACTCAGCAACCCTGGAAGCCCGCCTCAGTTCTTTAGTCAGGCTTGTGTGCCAGGGCTGTCTCTTGATTGTGCAAGTTTTGGTATGCATGATGGGGGCGGCCGAATCGAGAGCTGTAATTATTGTGGAATTTTATAAAGTGACAGCAGAATCTGCATCATGTAAGGCTGTGAGAGGGAGAACAGACTTAGGGAGTAAATGTAAATCAAGGTGTTTGAGATTTCTGCAAGGTGAGTGAGTTTGTGGAATGGGGATTGTGGATTTGAAGAGGATAGGGAAGAGAATGTAGGTAGGTTGAGGTAAGACATGGGGAGAGGTGACTTTGAGAGGTTAGATAGGGAACAGAGGTGGGTGAAGATAAGGTCCAATGTGTGTCCATATTTGTGAGTGGCTGCAGAGAACAATTGATCGAGGCAAAGCAAGAAGTTTATGTTAAAATTTTAGATACAGCTGAGTGGAAAGTGTCAGTGGAGAAGATGAAATCACTCATGATGATGTTGGGGATGTATGCAGAAAGGAAAAATAATAGCCAGGTGGGGAAGTAGCCCAGAAATGTAGTGACTGTACCTGAAGGGGGGGTAAATGACAGCCAGTTGGAGGTTGGAGGGCGAGAAGATGCAGACAGAGTGCACCTTAAAAGATGGGAGTGTAATGGAGGGTGGCAGTGGAATTGGGGTGAAAGAGCACTAATATAACAGGAGAAAACTAACTCCTCCACCATGCTTGTGGCTGGGGCTGGGTGTGTGAGAAAGATGGAATCCACTATAAGAAAATGCAGCTGGAGAGGCTGCGTCAGAGTGGGTGAGCCAGGTTTCAGTGATGCCAAGGACGGAGAGTTTGTTAGTGATGAAAAGGTCATAATTTCTTCCTCATCTCCTGACTATTATATGGCCACCACCTTTTCATTGTTGTACTCCTCCATTTATTCCTGCAGCTTCACTACCACTTTGTCTGGTACCATGGGCCACCCTCAGTTGCTCTACTCCAGACCTTTGAGATATTGATATCCTATCTGCATCGTCCTCTTCCTCCTCCTCTTCCTGTGGTACCACTACCTCATTTCACAGACTTTTCAAAGTTTGCTCCAGCATGTAGATGACTAGAATAGTGATGCTGTTGATGGCATCGTCAGTTCTAACCATCACAGTAGCCATTTCAAAACTGTGAAAAAGGGTGCAGAGGTCATTGATCTATGCCCACTCTGCAAGTGTCATTTGCACCACATTTGGCTCACTAAGAGTCACTGTACACATCATTACATACTGTGCCAGGGCTTGTCGTCGCTGCCACAGTCACTTGAACATGTACAGAGTGAACTCCATGGTGTCGGAACATTACATATTAAATGGTTAACTGGTTGTCCGATAAATCTCTGTAGTGATGCTAGTCAATGAACCGCAGGGTGAGAACGGCGAAAGTGCCTTGAGCAGCAGCTCATCCAGGCCAAGATAGTGGCTTAGGAATTGCTGGACAATGAAGTTGAGGATGTGAGCTATGCAAGGCACGTGTGTAAGTTTTCCCTGGCATAGGGCTGCTACCAAGTTCGCACCATTATTGCACATGGCCTTCCCTGGCTCCAAGTTTAGAGGAGACAGCCATTGGTGAAACTCAGCCTGTATAGAGGTCCACAACTCTTCAGCTATGTAACTCACATCTCTATCGCATTTTATTTTATACACTGCCTGATGGCAGAGAGCCCTGGCAGCACATTATGGACATGGGGTGAATACTGTCTGAACTGTTTCAACATTAAGGAAGAGGTTGAAGGCACAGCTGGAGGCAATAGAGGAGGTGGAAGAGGCAGAAGCAGTGGATAAAGAGGTACAGGTAGAAGTTTGTCCCAAACGTCTTGGGGATTTTAAGACTTGAGCAGTATCACCTACAAAGCCTGCCCCTGCAGCCACCAGAGTCACCCAGTGGCCAGTGAGAGAGATGTAATGCCCTATGGCCATGTTTGCTTGTCCAGGTGTCAGTGGTGCATTCGGAGACGTTATGATGGGTTGACAAACAAGTTATGTGCTCGGTGTCTGAAATTGGTCAAAATCAGAAGGCATATCAACTTCAGTTTACGGGTTGTCATCTTCCCCGACTGTAGCGGGTATATAATTGGAGGCCGGACGCCTCTTGGAAAGCACTTGATGCAGGAGGAAGAAGCAGCAGATGCAGCCGATGTGGTGGACGGTGTTCATGAGACCTGCTAGGCACAGTTTTAGCACAGACATCTTCCCAGAGTAAGACATGGTGCTGGACTATAAGGCAGTCGATACACGTAAAAGTCAAATTGATTGTTTTTTTGCTTCTACTTACTTTTTTGTATAAAGTTTGTAAATAATGTGAGTTGGGTCATCTTTTGCAGTGTCATCTTTTCCAGGTTAGGCAACCCATGCTGCCTCATACAACTGCAGACCCATGACCGCTGCTGTCCAGAGCCAGAGTTATGGATGAGGATGCAGTGCTTGTCATACTTGCAGCCCTCAGTCTCTGTGCAGGAACATGCAACCTAACCTGCTCATCCTCCTCCTCTGCTGAACTACTCAGCTGAGTGACTAGTCTGGGTTGATTCTAAGTGGGATCTCAAACCTCATCATCATCCTCTCTGTTGTCCCACTTGCCATGAGAGTCACCCTCCTTATCCTTCTGCCTTGAATACAAAGTTCAGTGCAGGTGCTCCTCAGGTATCTGAGTCTCAACATCACCTCCACCTCTGGGGGTTAACATCTGGTGACGAGGGTCTGGATTCTGCTCGGACCCTACCTCATCCGTGCCCAGATCCAACTCCAAAATATTTTGGGCATCAGTACAAATGCTTTCATCCTCTTGAGTATGAGAATCTTTGCCATCACCTCTGATGCCCATGAAAAAGAATGTATGAATATTTCTGCAGAATCGCCCATCAGTCTTTACCCACCATCAGTTGTGTAGTTGGAGAGTTGTGACATGAGGTGAAACATGATTAATTGGGGTGCCACCTCTAAGGACTGTCTTACTGTTTTATTTGGTGTGCATTTGGCTAGTTATAATGCCCGGAGGTGCTAGTGAGGGTATGTGAATCCCAGAACACTGTAGAGAAGATAAACACTGCATATTTGCTGAGTTCTGATGCAAATAAGTTCTTTATTTGATTCACACATGCGACTTTATGACTTTGCGACAAAATGAGATTTCGGCTAAACAATATAGTCTTGTTCACAAAAGGTCACTAAAAAACAAAAATACTAGCGAATATTATATACATATGAACATATTACAGATATATACACCTTAACAGGAATTTCTAATGAAGGCGTATGTGTATATATATATATATATATATATATATATAAAATGCAGAGCTTTGATGTAGAAAGGTTTATGTATTTTGTTAGACCAGCTGGAAGTAAATTTTGAAACGTTAGTATCCTTGTATCTCATTTCTCTCAATGCTATCACAAATTTGTTGTGTCCTAGTTGTTTAATTTCATCATAGATCACAAAGTATGTATTAATTGGGAATTGATATTTTTCACAAGGAATTATATATTTCTATGTCCATTGAATATTTATGAATGATGAGTAAGACTGCTTAGTGCAGTCAAAGCAGATCGAATGGGTCATGTCGACCATGTACATTTTTTTTTTGTATACACTATATGTTCTTTTGAAAAAAAATAAAAAGAAAAGGAAAATCCAGTCCTGTTGAGCCAGACTCCAAATTTTTCTATTATCCTTGATGTGTGGCCAAGGCAAGGCCGGTTTCTGAGGCCCAGGTGGATGAGCATAGAGCAACTGGGTGAGCTGGAATCAAGTTTCTATGAATACAGTATAGCAGTGGTGGGGAATGTCCGGCCCCCGGGCCGGGTCCGGCCCACCATGTTGCCTGATCCGACCCGTGGCCACTTTGCTTTTATTTGTAGCGCGGTCCCTTTAAAATTTAAATCAGCAGCGGTGCGTGCCGGAATTGTCTCCGACATGAAACATAGTCAGCGTGAGGCATTCTGTGAAGCAGGAGCCTCTGCACTGTCCAGCTCAGCTCCCGGGAGGATTACAATCACCTCCTGCTTATCTTAAATAAACAATTCCTCCACCTCGGGAAGTCCGTGAGTAAATCTAAAGGTGTCAGATAAGTAAATAAATAAAGTGTCTGCTCTGTGATCGTCGGCTGTGCAGGGATGAAAACTGTCAGCAGTATAAGAAGGAGCTGCATCCAGAAACATAGCCAAGGGAGGGAGATAAAAATCATGTGACGCCATGTTAAAATCATATATGTCCACATTGATTTTTATCTACCTTCATTTGGATTTGTTGCTGGATCTCTTTTTGTACCTTGTACTTTGTGTACCTGTGTGTCTTATACTTCAGGCCCTGTGTACCCATGTGCCATATGCCTCAGGCTCAGTGTATCCATGTTCTGTGTACCCATGAGTTGTATGACTCTGGCCCCATGTACCTGTGTGCCATATGCCTCCGTCTCTGTGTACCCATGTAGAGGGCATGCAGACACAAACGCAGTGAAAGCAGGGTCATTTTTGTTCATAATGATGTGTCCGCAGCGGAGAATTTCCGCCTGCGGACACATCACTATGGAGCCCGGCCAGCCAATCGGCACACTCGGGAGGCGGGCCGGAGACAGAGATCAGCGGCAGAGATCTCCTCCGGGCCCCTGGTAAGCTCCGACCGTTGTCAGCGGGCAGAAACATCTGATCTGACAGCTGTTTGAATCTCCTGCGCCGACACAGAGAGGAGATGTCGGCGCGGGGAACATTCAAACAGCTGTCAGATCAGCTGTTTCTCCTCACCGACACCGCCAGCAGATGTAAGTTTAGCAATGTTTTTTAAGTTAATAAATTTATACGGCCCGCGAATGATATTCTAAATTTCCAAATGGCCCTTTGCAGAGAAAAGGTTCCCCACCCCTGCAGTATAGCCTAACTGGTTTGAGACACAAAAAATGCCTTTTTAGTACCATCTGAATGATTTGGCACTGGTTAGAGGCCAAACATAGTCTTTTTAGCAGAAACTGAAAGATTTGACAATCACTGGTTAGAGGCCAAACACAGCCTTTTTAGGGGAAACATAATGATTTGCCAATCACTTGCTGTATGCAAAAAAATCCGGCTTTAGCAAAGCACACAGATTTAGTATTCACACTTATTCTCAGCACAAAATGCCTATGCCCGGATGAACTGTCTTGCCCTCCTATTCTATCTAAAAAGCAATTGAGTAGCTAGCTGTCCATTTGTGTAACACAGATGAAGTTGCACGGAGTGGCAATAGCACTGAGCCTAACCAGTAACTCTCTGAAAATGCTAAAGTCGGCAAATGGCTGCTTCTTACATCTAGAGAGACATTTGACTTTGGCAGCCAATGAAACAAGCCCTTGTGTCTTCAAATTGTGGATGTTTTGTGTGCCCTGATTGGCTGCCAGCCTGGAATATCCACACAGAAAGTGCCTGGAAAAAAAATGGAGTCTGACACTACTCTGACTTCTCCTCACACCTATCTTCACCAAACACATTCCACCCACTATCCTACACTATCAGAAAGTAGGAAAAAGGCATCACTTAAATGCAGTAATGCTTTGTCTTATCCCATCAGTTTACGAACTAAGCTGCATTTGTCAATTTTTTGTTGAGTTGCTCATGTTTCCAATCTTGAACCAAATCGGAAAAGACCTGTAGTAGTGCAGCAGCGCAAAATGGACCGTCTTATTCAGCTAGCTTTCTACCCCTGACAGCCCCCTCTCCCTGCACTGCCATGCTTGCATGCACTTTTAAGGTACGGTCATACGCCACTTTGCAAACAACTCACGGGTTCGGCAATGTTGAAACCACATCGCAAGTGCATTGTGGCATGTGACAGGGCCATTCGATGGTGATAAATCGCTCGTGGCGAGTTGACATGTTTTACAATATTGCTCTAAAACCAGGCAATATCAACCTCGCGATTTTGCAGGATCGTGCCATGTGACAGTGCGATAACGATGTTAAACACAACTTAAGAGATCCTGAAATCAATCCCGTAGGCGTGCCTGAGCATTGTGTTTTCTGCGCCCTATCGGCCATGATTGGTGGATACTACTGCGTTCCCATTTGCTGCCCGTGGCCAAGTCGATATATTTGAATAGCGAGATAGTAGAAAGGGCAAATGCATAATGTAGTGGCCATCTTGCCAGACAAGGCTGACCAATGGTATCGCAGTTGGGTCGGCCAATCGCAGTGGTAGGGGCATGGTGAAACACACTCTGGCATGCCTAGCTCTTTGCAAGCATCAAACAGCACGCCCATATCACTGATGTGGTTGTTCAGCGATCTGGCGTTCCAGAAATCACAAGGAGGTTGCACGCAAAATCGCTACGTGTGACATCTCCAAAGCAATCTTGACAAAGTGCCAAAAACGTGCGCGCTCACGTGAAATCTCGTGCCATATCGCAGCGATGTTGTGGCGTGTAACGGTACCTTTAGATCACTCGCACCCATACAAGTCTACAGGTGCGAGTGAAACATCAGACTGGACTCAGATGACATCCGAGTACAGTGCGACATATGCAGAGACTGACTGGAGATGGAGAAGATGGAGAAATTAATCTCTCTCTTCTGCAGATGTGATCTGATTGCAGAATCGGATCACAGTATAATGACACTGGGCTCACGCTCGCAGTAGACCCTGAGCCGAATGTCATATGCATGTCAAATCGGATGCAATACGCAAGTGTGACGCCTCATAGGAGCTAACAATCTAAGATAAATGTTTCATATTTTTCTAATTTTGTGTTTTATACATAGCACACTTTAATTTTGACACCAGCAGGAAATCCATTACTGACAACCTTTGTTCTCTGTTATTTGGAGGAGTAATACATTGCATGTATAATATTAAATGTCCCTAGGTGGAAAAGTACAAATTATACCTCTTAGGTAATCATTGTGAGCAAGGAAGACATTTTGAATGTTCTCAATAGAAACTGAGTGACAATTTTATTAAGTCAGGATATTAAATTCTAGGTCGTGAATAAAATTTTCTTTTTTAATTTCCAAAGCTTGTATGTTCAGGTAGAAAAGTGACATGGAGAGACAAAATAATCCTTTAAACAAAAGGAACTGTAGACGAGATTTAATGCCCGGCATTATAGCATCCTTTACAATCACTCTCACATGAAAGGCCCAAAAAGTAGAAGTCAGACCTGCCAGCCAGCCATTTGTGAAGTAAATGTTCCAATTTCTTTCTAAAATACAATACAGAGTGTAATTTTGTCACATGCATCTGTTGCTATCAGCTCTCACTTTGAGCTGAAGTGCTCACCAGAGCATTTACTGAAGTGATTCTTCCTCCCACCCCTGACATCTGCCACAGAAAATGCTGCATTATTCATCAGCGTTCTAATGGCAGGTGATGAGATCTTTTCACGCTACATCCCTCTCAGTAGGTGTTTATTACTCTGTTCACCAGCAGCCTGCTATTACAGCAGGGCCAGGAGAACTCTACGTACTCGCTTGACAGGTAATGGGATACGTGCTCCGCTCACTTGGCTCACAAGTGCAGATGAAGGTTATTAGGGATGCTACAATATCATAGCTGCACTGAAGATGGTCACTTTAAGAGAACAGCTTAATTTTTGGAATACTTATAAATCATTCCAGCTTTGGCTGTAATAATGCATCTTCCTTATCCTCCATTATTTTTCTAGTCATCTTACTGTAATGATATCTCCAATTCACCTATGATGTGTGTGAATAACAGGTAGGAAAAAAAAGAAACTTGATTCTATGAGCCAGACGTTTATCTCATGTGGCTGTACAGAATATTAAAACTCTGAGCAAAGGATAGAAAATAACAGCAATATGCATTTATTTCTGGAAAGATTTAGCAAAAATAAGATGTAAATTGAAGCTAAATCAGTTCCTTTGGATGAATGGGGCAGAAAAGTGAATGTTCTCTATTTCTTGATTGCAATGCTATAAAAAAAATTTGATTTGCTTTCATGTCACGCAATACATTCACTATCTTACTGTTAGAAGAGTTCACTACCATATGTTCTTCACACTCTTTCCTAAAAGGAACACAAAAGACCAGGGGCGTAACTACAACAGGAGCGGGGGTTGCAATCGCACCCGGCCCCTAGAGCGTAGGGGGCCCCAGAAGTCCCTTTGGCCTATAGAAAAAGACTACTGCTATTAAAGATTTGCAATAATTGGGGGCCCACGTTGGGGCTTTCGCATCGGGGTCCATGAACTTCAAGTTACACCACTGCAAAAGACCATAAAATTGCAAATCATTTATGTGTGTAAGATCTGGGTTTGCTGAACCAGTTATGAACAAAGTTAAAAACCAAGAGTTGTTGCTGGTAAATGTGAATTTTTGGACTGGTTGAGTGCTACAATTAGCGTGGTTTTATTTTGTTTGTAACCTTTAACAATGTTATATGTGGATTGTGGTGTTATATCTAGTGACACATGTTAAAACTCCTTTTTACTTGTATGGTGTATACGTAAATAGGAGGAGTTAATTGTTCCTAGGTGTTTATATTAAAGCAGACGACTTTGTGTGTACTAGCTCAGTCTGGAATTGCTGACTTATTTGGTCTGTCAACAAAGTAGGAGTTAGGTCGGGGTCACATTAGCGGGTGACTTTGGATGCGACATACTAATGACACTCAGCTCAGGTATTCTGCGAGCGTGAGCTGAGTGTCATGTATCTGTGATCCAATCCTGCAATCGGATCACAGGTGATAAGAGAGGAACAGAGTAATCAGAGTACAGTGCAATTTTTCACTTGCACCTATAGGCTTGTATGGATGCGTGTGAACTTAAATTCGCTGACAATCGGCGCGTACTTCCAATTATGCCTGAGGAATCACAGATCAGAGCTGCACCACTGCCCAACATTAGGCCAAATGCAATGCAAGATTTTCTCACATTGCACAGGTGACAGGAGATGCGTGTGAGCTGAAATTCACTGACAATCACCACTTGCATCCAGTTAGGCCTGAGGAAGCACAGATCGGAGCTGCCCCATTGCTTAACATTAGGCCAAATGCAATGCAAGATTTTCTCACATTGCACTCGCATGAGGCATATGTTTGTGCGACCTCCCTCTTAAAGGGATTGTACAATCAAAGTCTACTGACTTGCTGCAGCCTTTACTAATTTGGCAGAGTGGACGTCTGTAATATTAATGAGCTGCAGCTGAACAGTGTTTGGCTGCAGCAGTAACATCACGCAACAGTGTCACATCAGCCTCCATGATGCAGGAGTTGGGTATACATCATTTTATTTAATTTTTTGGACCCTAAACTGATAAAACATGGGTTGTCCAGTAGATGATGCCTAGCTTAAAACACAGAGTTGAAATAAGTATTTAAAAGGAGGAAAGTAACACTAGTAAATACTTCATTTACCCTTACCTTTTATTTTTCATTACTGTTATTTTGTTTGATTTGATAATTAACAGAAGGATTGCAGGTTTCCTTTAATAGGCAGTTTGCCATATAGGTAGAACTGGATCACGAGTTTCCGTGTGAATACCACTATGGTAGATGTGAACATGTTGGCTCCTTGAGATCTGGAGGAGAAAAACGTAACAATTGAAAATCTTGAGAAGAGCATTCCTTGCAGTGAGCAAGCAATTAGTGGGTTAGACATGGAGTAAGTAGAAGTTGGCCATAGGAGGCAGGCAATCAGCTAGATTGCCATCAAAGAGTGTCATACCCCATGAACATTTCCACATTTTTTCATGTTATACTCACAAACCTAAATGATGTCATTGGGATTTTATGTGATATACCACCACTTAGTAGCAATTGTTTCTGAAGTGTAAAAGTTAAGTGAGATATTGTTTTCTAAATATTTTAAAAATCTAAATCTAAAAATTGTGCTATCCATTTGTAATTAGCCCCTGAGTCAATGGTTTGAAAGACCACCTATTGCCACAATTACTGCTACAAATTTTAATGTGTACATGTCTATCAGTTTTGCAGTCTCTAGAGAATGAAAGGTTTGTCCATTTTTATTTGCAAAATAAATCTATTAGTGAGATTAGATGGAGAGAATCTGTGAACAGCAATTTTCAAGTCTTGTCACAGATTCTAAAGGGGATTTAGGACTGCGACTGTGCCATTCAAATAGATGAATATGCTTTGACCTAAACCATCCATTGGAGCTCTGGGGGTATGTTTAGGGTCGTTGTCATGCATGTTTTCAAGATTTCCTTGGTATTGCACAGGTAATAAATGAATCACTTGCACAGACATGATTCCAACCCCTGTGCAATGCTAAAAAAATCCTGAAAACACGCACTGTTGGTGGTTCTTGAGGACTGGAGTTGAGAAACACCGTGTTAGAGGTTATTATATCCTAGAAGCATTGATCTGATCAATAACTTGATGCTTATTAGCTATGTACAGACTCTTGGCACATAGCTCTTCTTTTGCAAGGAAGACTGTATTAATTCTGAATTACTCTCTTATCAAAGACTAACCAGGCATAATCAATGTCTTCAGACAGTAATTTCATATACAGTTCAGACCAAATGTTTGGACACACTTTCTCATTCAAAGAGTTTTCTGTATTTTCACTTCAAGTAATGTTTATTGAGTTTTCTTGATAATCAGTATATTACAATGGGTTACAGCATTAAGTATTCATTTTAGTGTAATTAAAGTAGTATAATGTACAAAGTACACATTCTTTAACTAATAACTCTATATTGTTGATAAGTATGCTTGATATAATCATCAACAATCTTCGTTTACAGAACACAGTGAATAAGGTAATAACACAAACATTCTAACAGGAACATCTTACGGCTCATGTTACTAATAACATTCTACTAATAAGGAGTCTTTTATAGCTTTTTGTTGCTTGAGTCTTATTTTATAGCGCATATATCTAAAAGGTTCAAGGTCCCCTACTTGGTTGCTCAAATAAGTATTTAGTTTTATTTGAAAGTCTGCTACTGTCAATTCAATGTCAATAGGGCTAAGTTAAATTAAATGAAATGGTTGATGATGGAGTCTTGCCACGGATCCCATTTATGATGAAATTTTACTTGGGTGTTGTTTTTAATAGAGAAATGGTATTCCAGATTTTTGTGGAGTGATAGGGTTTCTAGAACATCTTGGATTTTTGGAGTGATGGTGCTTTTCCAGTTGGAAGCTATTAGTATGTTTGCGATTAGAATAATATGTATAACTATGGGTCTATATTGTTTTGTAATTGTGTCAATGTTTAGTAATAATAATGTTAGTTCCGGTTTTAAAGTAATGCTCAGATGAGTGATTGAGGATATTAGTTTTTGTAAGTCTCTCCAGAATTCTCTGATTTTGGGACATGCCCAGAATATGTGTGTTATATTTCCTGTTTGTTTACAGTGTCTCCAACATTCATTTGTAAGTTCTGGGTTCATTAAGTTTAACTTATGGGGAGTGAAATACCATCGGGTAAGCAGTTTATAAAACGTCTCAATCAATGATACACAAGGTATGTATTTATAGATGGAGGCCATTACTTTTTGAAGCTTTATTTCTATTGGGATTTCTGTGAATTTTAGTTCTTTCTTCCATGAGTCCAATTGTTTGAAAGGCTTAAAGTCTTCATCGTCATTAAATATTCTATAAATATTTTTGGTTTTCCATGTACTCTGGTTATTAATGTCCTTTAGGAGGTTAGCAATATTGCTTGGGAGGGAAAGTGGTGGGGATTGTTTCGAGAGTATTTTTTCTAGTAGTTTCCAAGTCTTTTTCTGTGTCTTTGGTAGGTTGAATTCGTTTACCAGGGTCTGGAAGGGCTTAAGGTTGTCTTTATCCATGATATCCTCTATGTTATTGATGCCTGATGCTTTCCAGATTTTAAATTTTAGTCTAGGTGAAAATGCAGATAAGGTCTCAATCCTCATCCATTTTATTTGCTGCGAGTTGAAGTTTTTCCTAGAGGATGTCTCAAATTTTTTCCAGGTTGTTATGGAGTATTTGGTGATTTCTTCCTTTGGAAGTCGCTTTTTGGGGTTACATAAATGGGAGATCACCAAGTCTCCAACCACGGTATTTGTACAGTATGAGTCTTCTAGGCTTGCCCATGCTGGTTTGTTTTCTATAGTCCAGTACTTCTGGCTGTTCTTAATGAGGATAGCTTGGTGGTAGGCTAGTAGATTCGGTAGTCCTAAGCCCCCATTGAGCCTGTGTTTGTTGAGTATAGTTTGAGTGACTCTAGCTTTAGTTTTGCTCCATACAAATGAGTTTAGTTGAGTTTGTAGTTTTTGAAGAGTTTTCTTTTTGATTGGCAGTGGAATGGTTCTGAATATATATAGTAGTTTTGGTAGTTCTAGCATTTTGTATGCACTAATTCTACCCATCCAAGAAAGTTCTATTTTTGATAGGTGTTGTAAGTCTTTGTCAAGGACTTTGTATATTTCTGTCATGTTTTGATCCATACAATCTTTTAGATTCTTCGATAGTTTGATTCCTAAGTAAGATAACTTATCTAATGACCACTGGATGTTGAATTCAGATTCTAGTGCTCTAAGGAGTTCCTGGTCCACGTTGATATGTATTGCCTGAGTTTTATTTAGGTTGATTTTATATAGGGATGCCTTTGAGAAGTGACTGAATATCTCCATGGTTCGTCTGACCGAGCTCAGTGGGTTTGTCAATGTTAAAAGTATATCGTCAGCAAAGAGTGATATCTTGTATTGTCTCTTATTAATAGGTATGCCCCTTATCTCACCATCCACCCGAATTCTTTCTGCTAGAGGCTCAATAAAAAGATCGAAGAGAGTTGGAGACAAGGGGCATCCTTGTCTTGTTCCATTTGAGAGCTCTATTTTGTTAGAGAGAAAGCCATTTGTTAACACTCTTGCTGAGGGTTTGGAATAAAAGGCACCTATAAGGTCAAGGATTTTTCCGCTGAAGCCGAATCTCTTCAGAGTTTCCATTAGGTAGTCCCACTGAACTCGGTCAAACGCTTTTTCCGCGTCTATTGCTATAAAGACAACGGGTGTTTTATTATTTTCGGAGTCCTGGATTAAGTTGAGTGTTCTTCTGGTGGCGTCTTCCGCCCCTCTATTGGCTATAAATCCGACTTCATCTCTATGGATAAGTTTGGGTAATACTTTTTGAAGTCTGGTAGTCAGAGTTTTTGCCATTATTTTAATATCGGAATTCAATAATGAGATGGGTCTATAATTCCCTACTAGGTCTCTATCCCCTTTCCCTTTATATATTACAGTCATTGTGGCCTCTAGCATTTCATCGGGTAATTTTAAGCCTGTAGATATTGAATTAATGAGGGTGGTTAAGTGGGGTGACAATATTGTGCCGAATTTTTTATAATAATCGTTGGGTATACCATCTGGACCTGGGGCTTTATTAGACGCTAAAGATTTAATCGTGGCTAGTATATCGCTATTTTGATAAGGTGCATTTAAAAAATTTAAATCCTCATTTGACAGGTTTGGTAGTTTAACACAATCCAGGAATTCCTTAATTGATTCAGAGGATGGTTTATACTCTTCTCCGTTGTCTTTTAAGTTGTATAAATTTTGGTAGAACGTTTCAAATTGTTTTGAAATTTCCTTTGGGCTTTTATAGGTTTTATTGTCACTGTCTTTGATTTTTAGTATTTTTGTCTTTGACCTGATGATTCTAGTTCTTTTTGCTAAAAATCCAGAGGGTTTGTTCATTAGATTGTGGAAGTTGGATTTTGAGGTTAGGATGAATCTCTCATATTCATTTGATAAGATCGATTTGAGTTCAAGTCTTAATTTTAGTATTTCTTTATGGGTGTTGGATGAAGGTTTAGATGCTTGATTATTTTCTAGTGCTTTTATTTTAGTTGAAACGTCTTCTATTTTTTTTTGTTTGAGTTTGTTATTTCTGGCATTTAATTGTATCATAACTCCTCTAATGACTGCCTTATGTGCTTGCCATAGGGTCGTAATGGAGACATCCTCCGTATTATTATTTTGAAAGTAATGGTTTAACTCTTCTTGAATTTTTTGGCTGTAAGTTGGATGGGCAAATAGGTAAGAGTTTGCTCTCCAAATTTTATTCGGGTAGAGGGTATTGGTTATGTCGAATGTAATAGGGGAGTGGTCTGACCAAATTCTGGGGTGTATAGTTATTTCTTTAATTTTTTCTAATGTTTTAATGTCCGATAGGACCAAGTCAATTCTGGAAAATGATCTATGTGGGTCTGAGTAGTGGGAAAATTCAACAGATGTTGTATTTAGGCATCTAAAGACGTCATATAATTCTTCGCGGTTCATCCATGGGTCTAGGGTGACATTAAGTGCTCTCCTCTTATTTGTAGTGTCTAGCATTGGATTCGGGATGGCGTTGAAATCTCCGAATATCAAGAGGGAACCTATCTGATGGGATCTAATTAGGGTTAATAATTTTTTCAGGAAAGTAATTTGGCCCTTATTGGGGGCGTAGATATTAGCTAGGGTGTACAATGTATTGTTTAATTTGCATACAACTATTACGTATCTGTCCTCAGGATCGCTTATCACTTTTAATTCCTCATAAGTAATTGACTCTTTGATGATAAGTGCTACTCCCGATTTTTTTTGTTTATTTGAAGCTAGGATAATTTTTGGGAATGCTCTGTGGTTAAATTTTGGAGTTTGTTCTTTGGAAAATTTAGTTTCCTGTAATCCTATGACTTCCGCTTTAAATTTTAAGATGTCTTTCCATATGAGATACCTTTTTTGTGGTGAATTAAGCCCATGGACATTGATAGACATAAATTTTATCGTCATGGCAGTGATTTAATGCTTTCATTCTGGCTTGTATTTTGGGTTAAGTCGGGACCTTTAAAGATTTTTTTGTCAGTGATATTTTCTAGAGTGTCAGTAGTTGAGCCGTTTGAACTAAAACTAACTGGTCTAACTGTAATAAACAGAAACATAAATACAGGAAAAAAAGAAATTGTGGTATTTCACAGTTGGAGATATATTGCAGTGAATGTCTCCTTTTGGGGCTAGTGTTTTTAGCCTACTGTGGTGCTCTCAGCTCTAATGTGGGACAGGAGCCGGAGTTTCCCAGGTATTCTCTAGTGTTTTCATCTTTTTTTTCCCTCCTTGGATGGGATGTTGGAAATTTTCAGGTCTTTGAGTATTTTCAGCCCTTCCTCTGCATGCTCTATAGTTATGTTTTTTTCTTTGAAGGTGAAAGTTAGATTGTTGCTTGGATGGGCCCACCTGTACAAGATCTCGTTCTTTCTCAACACTTCTGTGACAGGTTTAAGGTCTTTCCTCTTCTTTAATGTCTCTTTGGAGAGGTCTATGTATACTTTTAGATTATCATAGGGAGCTGGTAGTGCTTTGTGCTTTCGTATGAATTCCATGACTTTATCTTTGGTTCGAAAGGTTGTGAATTTTGCGATCACGTCTCTCGGGATTTCGTCCGCTAAGAAGGTTGGTCGGACGGAAGAGGATTTTTAAAATAAAGATGGAGTCCCTAATGGCTTTTTTGTTTTATTTTTAATAAAAAATTTTCTCTGTGTTTTTTTTTTATATTTATTACTGGAAATTCATGGCGGTCATGTCTAATATTGGCGTGACCGCCATAATTTTCGGGCTTAGGGCCAGCTGATAATACAAAGCTGGCCCTAACCCCTTTATTACCCAGTGAGCCACCGCCACCAGGGCCACTGGAAGAGCGGGGTTCAGCGCCAGAAGATGGCGCTTTAATGAACGCACCATCTTCTGATGCGGCTGCGGGCTGCAATTTGTAGCGGGGGGTGCCCAGAAAGCTTGGGCCTCCCTGCGCTGCGGATTCCAGCCCCCAGCTGCTTAGCTGTACCTGGCTAGACATAGAAATTGCGTGGAGTCCCACGCATTTTTTTTTATTATTTCATGAAATTCATGAAATAATAAAAAAAGGGGGCTCGCCTATATTCTTGTGTCCGGCCAGGTACAAATAGGCACCTGGGGGTTGGGGGCAGCCCGTCGCTGCCTGCTGGATCTGGCTGGTTACAAAAATACGGCGAAGCCCACGTCAAATTTTTCTGAAAAATCCATAAAACAATATAAATAAAAGGGACTGCATCTTTATTAACCCCTCCACCATGGTCGAGGGGTTATAAAAGATGTAATCCTTTTTTAGAATTGTTTTATAGATTTTTCAAAAAAAAAAAATGACGTGGGCTTCGCCGTATTTTTGTAACCAGCCGGATCCAGCAGGCAGCGACGGGCTGCCCCCAACCCCCAGGTGCCTATTTGTACCTGGCCGGACACAAGAATATAGGCGAGCCCCCTTTTTTTATTATTTCATGAATTTCATGAAACAATAAAAAAAAAATGCGTGGGGCTCCACGCAATTTCTATGTCTAGCCAGGTACAGCTAAGCAGCTGGGGGCTGGAATCCGCAGCGCAGGGAGGCCCAAGCTTTCTGGGCACCCCCCGCTGCAAATTGCAGCCCACAGCCGCCCCAGAAGATGGCGCGTTCATTGAAGCGCCATCTTCTGGCGCTGAACCCCGCTCTTCCAGTGGCCCTGGTGGCGGTGGCACGCTGGGTAATAAAGAGGTTAGGGCCAGCCTTGTATTATCAGCTGGCCCTAAGCCCGAAATTTATGGCGGTCACGCCAATATTAGACATGACCGCCATGAATTTCTAGTACTCAATATAAAAAAAAAACAACACAGAGAAAATTTTTTTTTAAAAAATAAAACAAAAAAGACATTAGAGACTCCATCTCTACTCCAAAAATCCTCTTCCGTCCGACGTAGTCCAAAAACGACATCCTCACTGCCACAACCCTGTGCATAGATATACATATCTATGCACAGGGAGTGAGCAGGCTGAGAACTATCTCAGCTCTGCTACATCTCTGTGTAGGCGGGCTCTAGGACCCTGGAGCTGCCGCAGCCTGCAAGTCCCAGAGCCCAGCACACAGCACATAGCAGAAGCGGGAAGAGAGGTAAGGAGCATTTCTCCCCCCTCTCTTCCTTCGCTCCCTGCAGACCCGTTACTGTGCGAGTAATCCCTGAGATTACTCGCAGAGTAACGAGTCGGGCGAATCCCTTACTACTCGGCGAGTACCGAGTAGTAACGAGTAGATTTGCCCATCCCTAGTAGTCACTGGAAATGGTTTTCATTTCATAGGTGTGCCCTGTCAGGTTTAATAAGTGGGATTTCTTGACCTTATAAATGGGGTTGGGATCATCAGTTGTGTTGTGCAGAAGTCTGGTGGATACACAGATGATAGTCCTACTAAATAGACTGTTAAAATTTGTATTATAGCAAGAAAAATGCAGCTAAATAAAGAAAAATGAGTGGCCATCATTACTTTAAGAAATGAAGGTCAGTCAGTCTGAAAAATTGGGAAAACTTTGAAAGTGTCCCCAAGTGCAGTTGCAAAAACCAACAAGCACTACAAAGAAACTGGCTCACATGAAGACCACCTCAGGAAAGGAAGACCTCTGCTGCGGAGGATAAGTTCATCCGATTCACCAGCCTCAGAAATCGCAGGTTAACAGCAGCTCAGGTTAGAGACCAGGTCAATACCACACAGAGTTCTAGCAGCAGACACATCTCTACAACAACTGTTGAGAGAAGACTTTGTGCAGCAGGCCTTCATGGAAAAATAGCTGCTAGGAAACCAATGCTAAGGACAGGCAACAAGCAGAAGAGATTTGTGTGGGCTAAGCAACACAAGGGATGGACATTAGACCGGTGAAAATCTGTGCTCTGGTCTGATGAGTTCAAATTTGAGATCTTTGGTTCCAACCACCTTGTCTTTGTGCGACCAAGAAAAGGTGAACGGATGGACTCTACATGCCTCGTTCCCACTGTGAAGCGTGGAGGAGGTGATGGTGATGGGGTGCTCCGCCAGATGACCTGGCCTCCACAGTCACCAGACCTGAACCCAATCAAGATGGTTTGGGGTGAGCTGGACCGCAGTGAAGGTAAAAGGGCCAACAAGTGCTAATCATCTTTGGGAACTTCTTCAAGACTGTTGGAAGACCATTTCCGGTGATTACCTCTTGAAGCTCATCAAGAAAATGCCAAGAGTGTGCAAAGCAGTAATCAAAGCAAAAGGTGGCTACTTTGAAGAAACTAGAATATAAGAAATATTTTCAGTTATTTCACACTTTTTTGTTAAGTATATAATTCCACATGCGTTAATTCATAGTTTTGATGCCTTCAGTGTGAATCTACATTTTTCATAGTTATGAAAATACAGAAAACTCGTTCAATGAGAAGGTGTGTCCAAACTTTTGGTCTGTACTGTATATTGTTCTCATCTCTCAAATTTTACCTTTTACATACTATGAATATAATAAAGTGGACAGGTTGTCATGTGGCTCCTGAAGATGACAATCACATTACTTTATTGTCATGTGAATTGTATCCTGCGTCCATGTAAATAGTTTATATTGTGTACTGTATTGTAATGATGTTAAGAACCTGCTATCTTGCCTATGTTTAAAAAATATTTAGATTCCCCTGTGGGCTACAGCATCCTGTGTTCAGTGGTGACAGGTTATATAGCCAGCCAGGGAGATGGTGAAGCTACTGGGCATCTTCATGAAACTAGCACCTGCTAGCAAGCAGTTATAGTAAGTTATTGAAAATGAAAGAATTTTCAGTATAGTGTGTGTGTGGCAGGCCAGATTTCTTATCATGAGTTGGCCTTATCATCTACCAGCTACAATGACGACTGGGATTTACAGAACAGGCAAGTTCTGTTTCCTGTCAGGAACAGACTTGAAAGTGTGAGTCCAGTCTTGGCCAGCCCTCGGGGACCTTAGAGAAGAAAAAGTATCAGTCCAGCTTAGGACACATTGAATAGGGTAGCAGCTCAACAAATGACCCCAGGTAAGGATCACACTTCATAGTTTGGGTGTAGTGGCCCCAGCTAAATACTTTAATTCATTTGGCCCTATAGAAGGAAGATGGAGTCACTCTAATTGTCATACTGTTCCATTGTAATCTCCATTCTGTGATACTGTATTTAGTCTTTGGGTAAGTTACTGTTTATTGTAAGGAAAAGAATGACAAGTTATACACTGTACACAAACTTGGCTGTTAGTAAAAAGGACTTTGTTTTCATGAGTTGGTGTGGTTTCCTTATCTTGAGGTCCAAAGGAGCTAATGCGGCAGAAATGAACCCGGAAATCTTGGAAACTGAAGAATAAATGGGATTGGTTCTCAGGAGTGCTGTTGTTTCCATTCTAGCTTGTCATGCTATACAAGACACTATTCTATTGTTGACTATTGTTGACCAAAGATAGTTGAGGCCAAAACATGGCTTTATTTGTAATTAAGTGTTTATTTACATTTTTGCGCATGAAAAAATGATAATCTACAAAGTATGAGTGTCTAAAGGATCAATTAGAATTGTAGGAAAGTTAAGTCTAGAGTATTTGGTGTAAGGCCACAGCACAAATTGCTGAAAAAGGTAATAAGGAACCATCAGAACTGGACCATGAAACAATAGAAAAGATGACCTAATATGATAAACATTTTATTTGGCATTATAGACACATTTGCGTCAGATTGTGCATAGCTATCATTGAGAAGAGATTCCACTACAATTCGCTCTGAGAAATAGACAAGTCAGTGGAGGAAATGTAAATGCTCTGTTAGTAGACCATGGGTCCAGGCATTCATTTGGATATTACTTTGAATCGTTTTACCTACCTAAGACTTGCTGCAGAACAAGTAAACATTGTGATGCAAATGTATTAATAAATAAATTTAATTAATCAACAGTCTTTTTTAACTAAAATTTTCTTCATCATCATCATACTTTTTTTCTTTTGCACAAATAAGATTTTGTTTTGTTCTTTCAACTGTTGAGAAATTCACTCTGGGCACAGAATTCAAACATTTTCTCAAGTTAAAATTCAATGTCTTCTGTAATTACCATTGTCCTCAATATTTGATAAAATGAGGATATTTAGTACCCCTGCTGGTGTGAATTCTCCTGGTAGGCACCTGCAAAGGATTGGGGGCATAAAAAATATTAGAGCGTTATTTTTCATTACTAAGGGTGCTTTCCCATCAGCGGTATTGCAATTTTGCGGTAGATCTGGCAGATGTCGCCACACCTGCCAGATCTACCGCGTAACAGCTGACTTGTGGCACCGATCCGGCAAGCACCATTCATTCTGTATGGTACTTGCGGTCAGGTGTAGGAAGTGCAGTATTATCGAATCCGGGTGCCGGATTCAGCAATACCGCACTTCCCGCACATGACTGAGCGCCTAATAGAGAATGAATGGGGCTTACCGGATCGGTGCCGCAAGTCACCCATTATGCGGTTGTTCCGGCAGGTGCGGCGACATCTGCCGGATCTATCGTGAAATTGCAATACTGCTGATGTGAAAGGAGTATAACTCATATAGTTGAGGAGAATAATTGAACTAGGAATCAGACCCTTAATTTCGGTTATTGTTCAACCATCATGGTACAGATACAGAATTGAACACACAAACTTAATAGGATGGACAGTAACACAAAAGTGGATAGTTACCCTCAAGTCTTGGCCAGTACATGGATCATTCAGAGAATGCATAGTGAAAACTAATTTCCAAAACTCCAATTTTTTTAAAATTTAGCAAGATGTCAGTCAGCCAGCCGCCAATTTTCTGGTTTGCAGAAGGCCGAGAAGTTAGATAGAAAATGAAAAATAGTTTACTCACCTTAACCATCCATTTAGTTCCTCTTCCAATCTTTCTCTAGCTTTCTTCTCCTACAGTTTATTCTGATCTTCTTCCGATCTGCAAAAGTGCTTTCTTTACTGAGTAAGAATTGGGTGCCACATATAGTGACATACAGTTAGGGCCAGAAATATTTGGACAGTGACACAATTTTCGCGAGTTGGGCTCTGCATGCCACCACATTGGATTTGAAATGAAACCTCTACAACAGAATTCAAGTGCAGATTGTAACGTTTAATTTGAAGGGTTGAACAAAAATATCTGATAGAAAATGTAGGAATTGTACACATTTCTTTACAAACACTCCACATTTTAGGAGGTCAAAAGTAATTGGACAAATAAACATAACCCAAACAAAATATTTTTATTTTCAATATTTTGTTGCGAATCCTTTGGAGGCAATCACTGCCTTAAGTCTGGAACCCATGGACATCACCAAACGCTGGGTTTCCTCCTTCTTAATGCTTTGCCAGGCCTTTACAGCCGCAGCCTTCAGGTCTTGCTTGTTTGTGGGTCTTTCCGTCTTAAGTCTGGATTTGAGCAAGTGAAATGCATGCTCAATTGGGTTAAGATCTGGTGATTGACTTGGCCATTGCAGAATGTTCCACTTTTTTGCACTCATGAACTCCTGGGTAGCTTTGGCTGTATGCTTGGGGTCATTGTCCATCTGTACTATGAAGCGCCGTCCAATCAACTTTGCAGCATTTGGCTGAATCTGGGCTGAAAGTATATCCCGGTACACTTCAGAACTTATCCGGCTACTCTTGTCTGCTGTTATGTTATCAATAAACACAAGTGACCCAGTGCCATTGAAAGCCATGCATGACCATGCCATCACGTTACCTCCACCATGTTTTACAGAGGATGTGGTGTGCCTTGGATCATGTGCCGTTCCCTTTCTTCTCCAAACTTTTTTCTTCCCATCATTCTGGTACAGGTTGATCTTTGTCTCATCTGTCCATAGAATACTTTTCCAGAACTGAGCTGGCTTCTTGAGGCGTTTTTCAGCAAATTTAACTCTGGCCTGTCTATTTTTGGAATTGATGAATGGTTTGCATCTAGATGTGAACCCTTTGTATTTACTGTCATGAAGTCTTCTCTTTACTGTTGACTTAGAGACAGATACGCCTACTTCACTGAGAGTGTTCTGGACTTCAGTTGATGTTGTGAACGGGTTATTCTTCACCAAATAAAGTATGCGGCGATCATCCACCACAGTTGTCATCCGTGGACGCCCAGGCCTTTTAGAGTTCCCAAGCTCACCAGTAAATTCCTTTTTTCTCAGAATGTACCCAACTGATGATTTTGCTACTCCAAGCATGTCTGCTATCTCTCAGATGGATTTTTTCTTTTTTTTCAGCCTCAGGATGTTCTGCTTCACCTCAATTGAGAGTTCCTTTGACCGCATGTTGTCTGGTCACAGCAACAGCTTCCAAATGCAAAACCACACACCTGGAATCCACCCCTGACCTTTTAACTACTTCATTGATTACAGGTTAACGAGGGAGACGCCTTCAGAGTTAATTGCAGCCCTTAGAGTCCATTGTCCAATTACTTTTGGTCCCTTGAAAAAGAGGAGGCTATGCATTACAGAGCTATGATTCCTAAACCCTTTCTCCGATTTGGATGTGGAAACTCTCATATTGCAGCTGGGAGTGTGCACTTTCAGCCCATATTATATATATAATTATTTCTGAACATGTTTTTGTAAACAGCTAAAATAACAAAACTTGTGTCACTGTCCAAATATTTCTGGCCCTAACTGTATCTATACAGAGTGTTAGGACACTGCGATTTGTAAATACATAAACTTTACTATTGCGGTAAATGTTAAAAAAAAGTAAGACACTTAACAGACATTTTTTGATCTAGGGATGAAATATCCGACCAAACAAAGGCAAGGTGTACCTTAATTTTGGATGGTTCATAACACTAATGATTTGGCTCTCTATTTGTTCCTACATAGTTCATGTAAACGGAGGAAGAGATAGGATTCAGGCTTTCCTCTTAATTAAAATCTTTCTGAGAAAGATAGGTGGATCAGAGTGCTGAGCCTGGGAGGGGGGCCACAACATCCCCCCAATGCATAGTACAAAATGAAAAAAGAGGGGTTAAAACACCTTTAGCATAAAAATAATGTACAGATGCACAAAACACTGTGGCCAAGTTACAAACATATACATACTGCAATTAATGGATACATGACTGTAGTGATGACAAAGTCTCAGGGCATAACGAGCATCTCCCAAGCCCAACATAGGAAGCAGGAAGTACTGTCTCAGAATATAGGAAAAGTGTGAGAGTGGAGCTGGAGCAATCCGGCATAGGACCAAGGGGGAGTTTGAAATAATGAAACAAATGAGTCGTGAGATGACAATATCATTTTTTTTTAACTCTTACATTTTTTATGTTCTTTGGTCTGAAGAGATCCCAGAGAATAAGGTTAAATTCAAATTTCAGAGATTTTCTCATCACTAGTTTAAATGAAATGTTTCTCAGTGCAAGAACTCATAGATGAATTCTTTACATTTTCTAAAGGTCATTACTGATCATCTACAGTGTTTTATTTTGTCTCCTGTATTGAGACTGAATATTGATTTATAATGGCTTAGGACTCAGTCACACATCAGGGTTTTTTTTGTATGAAAAAAGACTGATTTTGATTAGTATATTTTATCCAAATTTCATCCATTTACTTTTCTCACATGCAGTAAATAAATAAATAAATGTTTCCAAGCTTCCCCTACCATTTATACAGATACATCACTATACGGATATTTTGGAGTGTACTCAGTATCCAAAGGAAATCAGAAAAGGGTGCATCTCTTGGTATATGAATTAAACTTCACAGCATATTCTCAAAATTGACAGCCATTCTGACAATTTTGTCAGTTTGGAGGTGTGTAAATTTATGTACTTATGGTTTATGCCATACTTGATCACTTAGGATCTATTATTTTAGGCTGCCTTCAGATCTGCAGATGCCTCCGCAGCGTTTTGCGAAGGCATCTGCAAGCATCTGCATGCAGACGGCAGCCCCTATCTTTATAATGGAGCGCACGGCGGTCTGCAGATGCTTGCAGACCGCCGTGCGCTCCCATTGCCCGCCCTATGTGATCTGTGCACAGACGGATGCCTGCGCACAGATCATACAGTCTCGTCCGCACCAGTGACGCGACATGTTGCGTCCCTGGTGCGGCTGGGAGCGTGTGATTTGTGCGCAGGCATCCGCCTGCGCACAGATCACATATGGCGGGCAATGGGAGCGCACGGCGGCCTGCAAGCATCTGCAGACCGCCGTGCGCTCCATTATAAAGATAGGGGCTGCCGTCTGCATGCAGATGCTTGCAGATGCCTCCGCAAAACGCTGCGGAGGCATCTGCAAATCTGAAGGCAGCCTTATTTAGAGCAGCACCTTGATTAATTCTCGGGTAAGTCAAAAGGTTATTATTTTCTGTATCTAGAAGTAATGAAAATTCTTACCTCATCTATCTGATGGGTGCTTGTTCTATTTTCAGAAAGAAAAGAGATAGGACACAAATATGAAAGAAGGACAATGTGGATGACTCTGTTTTTGTGCCTGCCTTAAAGAAGCGGATATTGACATGACAGAAGTCAAGCAAAGCCCCGTCATCCATTCCTCATGAATCCACTTTTTCATGACTTCAATTCTTGCAATTCAAATTTTGTACAACCCTCTTAAAATACCTCTGAGCGATTTCTGTCTTTTAAGGCCGAGTCACACATAATGAATGATGCACCACCGATCCCAATAATGATAACTATGTGCAGAGATCACTGGTGCGTCGTTTTTCACATCTCTGGTAAGATGTCAAACAGGTATCTCACCAGCGATGTGAAAACGACGCACCAGCGATCCAGAATTATACCGAAGTCGTTGGGAATTGTCACTCCATAGCGTAGCATTGAGATCGTTAGTATTTGTCCCTGTCAAACACAACAATGCAACGACGTAGAAATGATCCAGAGCAGTATGTAACGATCAACGATCTCACAGCAGGGGCCAGATCATTGGTGTGTGTCACACAGAACGAGATCGCTAACGGGATTGCTGTTGCGTCACAAAATTTGTGACGCATCAGCGATCTCATTAGCGATCTCGCTCTGTGTGACAGGGCCTTTAGTTTTCATTTTTTTCCTCCCTTTCTTCCACCTCCTAAACCTTTTTAATATTTTTATCAATATAGGAGGGCTTGTTTCTTTGTGGGACGAGTTGTACTTTTGAATGCCATCATTCATTTTACCTTGTAGTGTACTGGAAAACAGGAAAATTTCAAGTGTGCTGAAACTGCAAAAAAAAAGTACATTTCCAACAATGTTTTTTTTTTTATTTACCATGTTCACTATATGGTAAATGGACCTTGTAATATGATTTTCCAGGTCAGTACAAATATGTAGATACAAAACAATTACATTTTTTTGACGTTATAAAATTTCAAATTTCATAAATAAAAAAAAAAAATTGCACGTTTCGCCATTTTCCGTGACCTGTAACATTTTTTTTTTACGGGATCTGGGGTTGTTTGATTTTATATTTGTGTGCCCTGAGCAAACGTTTTTAGTGTTAACATTTTGGGGATGATACCATGTTTTGATTGCCTCTTAAAACATTCTGTTTATAGTTGTTGCAACCAAAAAAATTAATTCTAGTACTTTAATTTTCGTTATCATTACATTGTTAACCAATCAGATTAATTGTATTTTATATTTTTTTTACAGTATTTAAGTCCCATTAAGGGACTTTCCTAAGCTGCATTCTTCTGGTTACCGGTGCTATTCAGAACAGTTCTACAGCACTGCTACGAATAGCAGAAATCACAATCTCTTATAAATCCCTGCCACAAGCTGGCATTCACAGGAGAAATATAATAACATGCACAGGTGTCATAAGCAAATCCCCAGCTGTGCTGACAACCCATTGGTGCCCCACACTCGTGCCGTGTTTGTGCCAATAAATAGATTGACAACGGGATTTACCTAGATCACCAATCCACCCCTGGCTCTTAGAGGACATGATGGCTGATTAAAACAGCTGTCATGTGCTGGGAATGATGAGTCGTCTGCACGCGAACCTGCATCCAAGGTAAGAACACGACTTTTGACTTACATGTATGTCAAAAGGAAGGGTTTAATACAATTCATACATCACAAGACAGCAAAGTGATGTATGGTGAGTGTTGTAAAACTACTTATATTTGATATCTTAAAATAACAACTGGTCAGTACATTATTATAAGTGCAGCATTACAAATGCTATATAATGAATTAGACCAGAATTAATATGATGCATTTAGCCATTCATTACCATCATCACAGCTGTATCATCATCTGCATCATCTGTATCACCTGTATCATTTAATCGTGATGTATTCTCTTCCAACAGGTGTGACTTCATTGTACACAGGTTTTTCTATGCATCTGATCCCTAAGTGCATATTAATTCAATCTGTAATGACTGATTTACTACCCAACTTTTCCATGACCTGTTCCATTCCTCCTGCAACTGGTCACTCCACCACTTCTCCTTACTTTATAACCTGTTTAACTCTATGTGCTTTTGCATCTGGTATCAGCATGCCCTCCCCCTTGGTCACACCTGATAGCATTTGTATGGGAATATATTGTGATGCTTAAGTCTGATCAGACTTTAGTCTGGTCAGTAAATCATTCTATGTCCAGCATTACAAATGCAATATAATGAATTAGAACAGAATTTGACATAAATTGACTTGAAGGTAATGGGGTAGAAATCTACTGTAAACAATATTTCTGTCTCTTCACATTTACCCCTATACTACTTCATTTCTTACTAACTCCTCTTACCCTTCCGTTTAGTAAGGAACTAGTCATTTTCTCCCCCATCCTTCCCAGCAATCTCATCTTCTCTTCACAACTGTTCCTCCACATAAAATCCTTGGCCTCCAGATACACATGGCCACCTTGTACCCTCTCATACTCCCAACGTCTACTGCTCTCTCTGCTTTTCTTCATTGCTGATGACATATTCCCACACTTATTTTTAACCCCAGTCATGATCATTCAGAAATGTTCACAACCCTAATAACCTTATACCCATTCAGCCAGCCCCCTCTCCCCCAGTCCACCTACCTTGAGACCTATGGAACGCATGCTCTGGCTGCAACAAACTTTCATACATCCATGACTTCTTCATCACTAATAAACTCTCCTTCCTTGACATCTCTGAAACCTGGCTCACCCCCTGACACAGTCTCTCCAGCTGCACTTTCCTATGGTAGATTCTTTCTTTCTCACACCCCTTGCCCAAGCAACAAACTCCTGTTCGGTAAGTGCTCCTTTATCCAAATTCCACTGCCACCCTCCATTACTCTTCCCTCGTTTGAGGTGCACTCCATCCACATCTACTTCCCCTCCAACCTCCAGCTGGCTGTCAACTACCACTACCCAAAACTAGCCATCACCACCTTTCTCGACCACTTCACCATTCATTTCCTTTCCGTTGACATGCCCACTATTATCATAGGTAATTTCAACATCCCCATTGACACTTCCCACTTAGCTGCCTCTAAACCTTTATCACTAACTACCCTTTGGCCTTGCTCAATGAACCTCTGCCACCACTAACAAAGATAGCCACATGCTGGCCCTTATCTTCAGCCACCACTCTTCTCTTTCTAACCTCTCAAACTCACCTCTCTCCCTGTCTGACCACAACCTACTGACATTCTCTTGCCTCTCCTCTTCTAGTGTGCACCTCCATTCCACACACACACACTCATCCTCACGGAAATCTCAAACACCTTGATTTATATTCACTCTTTAAGTCCCTTCTCCACATGTACTTTACACACAGTACTGATTTAACTCCCCAGATATTTCAGTGAACTTTGCAATACATATGGTGAAATCCACGGCTAATCTTGAACAAAATCTCCATTTAAACTACACAGATTTTGCAGTGGATTTGCCAAATAAAGAACAGGCATAAAATTAGACTATTTAGAATATACTCAATTCATCAGAAGTGCATACCCCTTGTTTAACCCCTTGTTGGGTGTCCATGCAATCACCATGCAACAGCACTTGGTAATTAATAAATACATGAACTCCACTATTGCTATATATAAAATAATATACAGATAAAAAATGGTAGTTATGAGGTTTACATTTTTTATTATAAGTGTGTAAACCCAACTTCCAAAGACAATGCGGAACCAAATTCTGAAAACTCAGCTGTCCACGTTTCATGGTATATACTTCGTCATCTTGTACATTGTTCCAATTGTTCACATATAAAATATGAAATGGGGTCAATATTTAATAGTAAACATAAATAATACAAGCATATACCGTATATACTCGTGTATAAGCCGAGTTTTTCAGCCCACAAATTGGGCTGAAAAGTCCCCCCCTCGGCTTATACACGGGTCTATACGGTAATGCTGTGGGGGGGGGGGCTGTGACCGGTGGCTGGAGGAGGCAGGAGGGGGCCGCGGTGACCGCAGGCGGTCACGTGGGGCCGCCTCATTAGTGCAATGAATATGCACGGCATCCCCCCGTCCATCAACGGCGGGGGGATGCCGTGCATATTGCACTGCACAGCCCCCCTCCTTAATATGGCCCCCCATATTAATAAACAGCCCCCCCCCCCCTCCTTATCATGGCCCCTCAGGCTGCGGCAGCTGTCAAAATAACAAACAGTTTATACATCACCTCCGACGCAGCTTCTCCGCTCCTCGGTCCTCCGCTCGCCGGCTTCTTCTTTCTTCTTGTGCCGGTGTCATGTGACCGGGCGCAGAGATGACGTCATTTCCTGCGCGCGGTCACAGAAGTCGGCACAACAAGAAAGAAGCAGCCGGCGAGCGAGACCGGAGGAGCGGAGAAGCTGCGTCGGAAGGTATGTATAAACTGTTTGTTATTTTGACAGCTGCCGCAGCCTGGGGGGCCATGATAAGGAGGGGGGGGGGCTGTTTATTAATACTGGGGCTGTAATACCTCTGGGGCTGCTGGATAGTACCACTGGGGCTGTATACTACCACTGGGGCTGCATATACCTCTGGGGCTGATGTATACTACCACTGGGCTGTATACTACCACTGGGGCTGTATATACATCTGGGCTGATGTATACTACCACTGGGGCTGCTTGGGCCTGTATACTACCACTGGGCTGATGTATACTACCACTGGGGCTGTATACTACCACTGGGCTGTATATACATCTGGGCTGATGTATACTACCACTGGGCTGCTTGGGCTCCTGTATACTACCACTGGGGCTGCATATACCTCTGGGGCTGATTTTATACTACCACTGGGGCTGTATACTACCTCTGGGGCTGTATATACATCTGGGGCTGATGTATACTACCACTGGGGCTGCTTGGCTCCTGTATACTACCACTGGGGCTGCATATACCTCTGGGGCTGATGTATACTACCACTGGGGCTGTATACTACCACTGGGGCTGTATATACATCTGGGGCTGATGTATACTACCACTGGTGCTGCTTGGGCTCCTGTATACTACCACTGGGGCTGATGTATACTACCACTGGGGCTGTATACTACCACTGGGGCTGTATATACATCTGGGGCTGATGTATACTACCACTGGGGCTGCTTGGGCTCCTGTATACTACCACTGGGGCTGCATATACCTCTGGGGCTGATGTATACTACCACTGGGGCTGTATACTACCTCTGGGGCTGTATATACATCTGGGGCTGATGTATACTACCACTGGGGCTGCTTGGGCTCCTGTATACTACCACTAGGGCTCCTGTATACTACCACTGGGCTGCTGGGGCTCCTATATACTACCACTGGGGCTGCTGGGGATGCTATATACTACCACTGGGGCTGCTGGGATGCTATATACTACCACTGGGGATGCTATATAGTACCACTGGGGCTGCTGGGGATGCTATATACTACCACTGGGGCTGCTGTATACTACCACTGGGGCTGCTGTATACTACCACTGGGCTGCTGGGCTGCTATATACTACCACTGGGGCTGCTGGGATGCTATATACTACCACTGGGGCTGCTGGGGAGCTATATACTACCACTGGGGCTGCTGGGGATGCTATATACTACCACTGGGGATGCTATATAGTACCACTGGGGCTGCTGGGGATGCTATATACTACCACTGGGGCTGCTGGGATGCTATATACTACCACTGGGGCTGCTGGGGATGCTATATAGTACCACTGGGGCTGCTGGGGATGCTATATACTACCACTGGGGCTGCTGTATACTACCACTGGGGCCTGCTGGGCTGCTATATACTACCACTGGGGCTGCTGGGGATGCTATATACTACCACTGGGGCTGCTGGGGATGCTATATACTACCACTGGGGCTGCTGGGGATGCTATATACTACCACTGGGGATGCTATATATAGTACCACTGGGGCTGCTGGGATGCTATATACTACCACTGGGGCTGCTGGGGATGCTATATACTACCACTGGGCTGCTGGGATGCTATATACTACCACTGGGGCTGCTGGGGATGCTATATACTACCACTGGGGCTGCTGTATACTACCACTGGGGCTGCTGTATACTACCACTGGGGCTGCTGGGGCTGCTATATACTACCACTGGGGCTGCTGGGGATGCTATATACTACCACTGGGGCTGCTGGGGATGCTATATACTACCACTGGGGCTGCTGGGGATGCTATATACTACCACTGGGGATGCTATATAGTACCACTGGGCTGCTGGGATGCTATATACTACCACTGGGGCTGCTGGGGATGCTATATACTACCACTGGGGCTGCTGGGGATGCTATATACTACCACTGGGGCTGCTGGGGATGCTATATACTACCACTGGGGCTGCTGTATACTACCACTGGGGCTGCTGTATACTACCACTGGGGCTGCTGGGGCTGCTATATACTACCACTGGGGCTGCTGGGGATGCTATATACTACCACTGGGGCTGCTGGGGATGCTATATACTACCACTGGGCTGCTGGGGATGCTATATACTACCACTGGGGCTGCTGGGGATGCTATATACTACCACTGGGGCTGCTGGGGATGCTATATACTACCACTGGGGCTGCTGGGGTATGCTATATACTACCATGGGCTGCTGGGGATGCTATATACTACCACTGGGGCATGACTGGGTGATGCTATATACTACCACTGGGGCTGCTGTATAACTACTCACTGGGGATGGCCTGTATACCACTGGGGGGGGCCTGTATACCACACTGCTGGGGGCTGTATACCTGTGCTGGGGTCCACCCTTATACACGAGTCAATAGGTTTTTCCAGATTTTTGGGGCAAAAGTAGGGGGGTCGGCTTATACACGGGTCGGCTTATACACGAGTATATACGGTACTCCAAAAAACAAATACAATGGATGAAAAATCTCCCAGAAAATGAACAAGTTATCGAAGCAGTCATTAAGACGTCATTAAAAAATAATATGACCAAGTTACATTTGAGTGAAATAGGGTTCTCTCAGCAATAAAATAAAAAATGGCATTCATAGCATTACCACAGATAATTAGTCTAGGTTTGTTATATCACTTAGAAAAAGGAGAATTTTTCTTAGTTTATTAGCACAATTGTAAGTTTGTTTTGTGTAATAAACTCAGAAATTTTCCATAGCGGTCCATGGTTGAGGGTGGTATTGCTGACGCTAAATAAATAAAAACAAAGTACAATAATTTAGTGTCAGGAATAAAAAAAAAGACTGCTTAGATCAATTGCTAACCATATTTAAACTTATTTAGTAAGCTCTGCTTCAGAAGAGGGTGAGCTGAGGATAGAGGTCTTTTCCGCTTTACTTGTCTGTAGGCTGTAGCAGGCAAATGCAATAAAGACGTTATTATTTTTTCTTTCCAAGACAGATGGGAAAAATCTTGAATACAATATACTTCTCAAAGAAAAGAGACTCTAAAGGAACAGACAAAACAGACAGAATATGTTTACAAAAAAAAGCCAAATTAAGGGATTAAAACATACATGGGCAGAAGCACTACACAATTATAAAAGGAGCATTGGTATGGATTGCATATGTTGACAGCCAAAAGTCATTAGTATAGTTTTAATAGTAGTAGCAGAGTTAATAAGTGAATCTATTAATTGGTGATCTCCCAAAATGGTCTCTTGTTTAATATCATTGCAATAAAATAAGCATATTGATTGTCATGTGGTGATACTCAAGTCATGTGTCAGCACAACACCTGTAGACAATTGAGCCGTGGTCGCACTTGCTCAATACTACCCTTGCTTCATGAGGGACTTTGGAAGAGTTTTTGAGATCAATAATGAAGTGAGTTGTCAGACACCAATCCTGATGATACTTCGCTGGTGGACAAAACCAGAAAAGGGCCACTGAGCAATAATAATATATGGGACCAGAACAGTCCAACAGCTCATCATAATGCTACATACCACTATCTTTGAAATTGGAAATGGGCTCCCTTCCTTCTTGGGCCCCTATACAGCTGCACAGGTTGCACCAATGATTTATCTGCCATAGTGATGAGTGACAACTTTTGTTTATGGGACAACCCATTTTAAAGCACAAAGTAACAGACACTACACAAGATGCCCACAGAGCCATGACTGGGTAACAAATGTAGAGGGTTATACCACATTCAAAAAGGACAGAAAATAAAAAAATGATTGGGTGTGTTTTTTTGGTAAATCCAACTTAAGACCTGTGCTCAATTGGGACATTGGCGGAAGGTGCAACAATATAGAGTTAGTATGGGTAAATATACATGGAGATCACAATAATGGAACGCTGGCAATTGTAATTTGCTATAAACCTCCTAATATAGCTGAACGAGTTGATGAGGAAATACTGCAACAAATTGAAGAAGCAGCAAATAATAATAAGGTCCTAATTATGGGGGATTGTAACTCACCAGACATCCAAGGAGTCATACACTATTTTGGTTGTGCTAAAAGCTGCAAGTTCTTATCTACAGTTCAAGACAATTAGCTCTCTCAGTTAGTAAATGACCCAACCAGATGAGATACCGTACTTTGCTAGATCTTGTCCTGTCAAATAGACCAGATGCAATATCATATCTACGAGTCTGGGAGCAATTAGGCTGCAGAAACCATAACATGGTAAGCTTCAATATAATATTCAATAGAATGTTTCAAAGGGGAAATGCAAAACCTGGAACTTTAGGAAAGCTGATTTCAACAAATTAGGGGGAAGAGCTTAGTCTTGTAGACAGGGATTATGTCCTGGTAACTGAGGATATGGAAAATAAATGGAGCATATTTAGGAATCGGTAGAAAGCTAACCGTTACTCGGATGCTTCCACTCAGTGCTAGTCATTGCACTGGCGGCCTATACATTGTAGGCCAATTTAAATTGCTTGTTCTCACCCACAAAGCTCTTCACTGTGCAGCACCTCCTTACTTCTCTACTCTCATCTCTGTCTATCAACAAACCTTTCTTTTAGCTCTGGAAGTGACTTTAGACTAATATCTGCATTAGTCCGAACCTCCCACTCCCAGCTCCAAGACATCTTCCAAGCTGCACCACTTCTCTGGAATGCTCTACCCTAAGAAGTTAGGACTATCCACAATTTACATAGTTTTAGGAGCTCCCTAAAAACACATATTTTAAGAGCGGTCTATTATCCCTAATCAAAGTCATTTAGACACAGGGTATTCACTATTTTTCTGAACATAACTCTCTGTCAAACTCCACCAGACCCAAAAGCTGTACACAGATTGGCTGCATGGCCACTCTTGCAGCTCTAATCTATCTCCCATTTTCTCAAGATGGTTGGACCATCATTGTAAATAAGCACCTGTACTTTGAGTCACCCCCCACCCCATTGTAGATTGTAAGCTCTTACGAGAAGGGTGGTCATTAATTTTTGCTTTAATTACTGTATTTTTATAACTGTTTCTTATGACTGTCTGTATGTGAACCTCTGAATTGTAAAGCGCTGCAGAATATGTTGACACTAGTGATGGGCGAGTCCTAAATTACTCGGAATCGCTTGACTCTAGCGAGTCCGAGCCCGGGACTCGCTACTCATTGCGAGTCTAGCGAGTCCAATGTTAATGAATGGGGAAGAGAGTAATAGCGAGTAATGTGCGATTTACAAATTGCAGATGTGTCTCGGAAGCTCAGGCTCTATCTGCTAGGACTCGTTACTCTGCGAGTTTCCCAGTGTTTACTCGCACAGTAACCAGCCCAATGCAAATCAATGGCAATCCTAGTTTTGTCAGAGACTCTGACAAAACTAGGATTGCCATTGACTTGCATTGGACTCGCTACTGTGCCAGTGATAGCAGGGAAACTCGCAGAGTAAGAGCTGTCTGCTCTGTGCAGCTCCAGGGTCCTAGAGCCCGCCTACTGCCTGATGTAGCAGAGCTGAGATTGTTCTCAGTCTGCTCATTCCCTGTGCATAGACATCTATATCTATGCACAGGGGATGTAGCAGAGAGGACATCGCGTTTTGGACTACGTCGGACGGAAGAGGACTTTTTTAATTAAAGATGGAGTCCCTAATGGCTTTTTTTTTTTATTTCTAATAAAAAATTTTCTCTATGTTGTGTTTTTTTTAACCCTTTATTGGAGATTCTTAGTGGCCGGGTCAAACCTGGCCTGACATTAAGAATCTCGGGCTTAATACCAGCTTGTATAACAAAGCTGGTATTAACCCCTTTATTACCCAGCGTGCCACCGCCACCAGGGCTGCTGGAAGAGCGGGGTTCAGCGCCAGAGGATGGCGCTTCAATGAATGCGCCATCTTCTGGGGCGGCTGCCGGCTGCAATTTGCAGCGGGGGTTGCCCAGAAAGCTTGGGCCTCCCTGCGCTGCAGATTCCAGCCCCCAGCTGCTTAGCTGTACCTGGCTAGACATAGAAATTGCGCGGAGCCCCACACATTTTTTTTTAAATTATTTCATGAAATTCATGAAATAATAAAAAAAGAGGGCTCGCCTATATTCTTGTGTCCGGCCAGGTACAAATAGGCACCTGGGGGTTGGGGGCAGCCCGTTGCTGCCTGCTGGATCCGGCTGGTTCCAGAAATACGGCGAAGCCTACGTCATTTTTTTTCTGAAAAATCAATAAAACAATCCTAAAAAAGGGACTGCATTTTTATTAACCCCTCGCCCATGGTCCAGGGGTTAATAAAGATGCAGTCCCTTTTATTTACATTGTTTTATGGATTTGTCAGAAAAAAATTTGACGTGGGCTTCACCGTATTTCTGGAACCAGCCGGATCCATCAGGCAGCGACGGGCTGCCCCCAACCCCCAGGTGCCTATTTGTACCTGGCCAGACACAAGGATGTATGGGAGCCCTTTTTTTTTAATTATTTCATGAAATAATAAAAAAAAAAATGCGTGGGGCTCCGCGCAATTTCTATGTCTAGCCAGGTACAGCTAAGCAGCTGGGGGCTGGAATCCGCAGCGCAGGGAGGCCCAAGCTTTCTGGGCACCCCCCGCTGCAAATTGCAGCCCGCAGCCGCCCCAGAAGATGGCGCGTTCATTGAAGCGCCATCCTCTGGCGCTGAACCCCGCTCTTCCAGCGGCCCTGGTGGCGGTGGCACGCTGGGTAATAAAGGGGTTAATACCAGCTTTGTTATACAAGCTGGTATTAAGCCCGAGATTCTTAATGTCAGGCCAGGTTTGACCCGGCCACTAAGAATTTCCAATAAAGGGTTAAAAAGAACACCACACAGAGAAAATTTTTTATTAGAAATTTTAAAAAAAGCCATTAGGGACTCCATCTTTAATTAAAAAAATCCTCTTCCGTCCGACGTAGTCCAAAACACGATGTCCTTTCTGCTACATCCCCTGTGCATAGATATAGATGTCTATGCACAGGGAATGAGCAGACTGAGAACAATCTCAGCTCTGCTACATCAGGCAGCAGGCGGGCTCTAGGACCCTGTAGCTGCACAGAGCAGACAGCTCTTACACTGCGAGTTTCCCTGCTATCACTGGCACAGTAGCGAGTCCAATGCAAGACAATGGCAATCCTAGTTTTGTCAGAGTCTCTGACAAAACTAGGATTTTTATTGATTTGCATTGGACTCGTTACTGTGCGAGTAAACGCTGGGAAACTCGCAGAGTACCGAGTCCTGCGAGTCCCTTACTACTCGCCGAGTAACGAGTCCTAGAGAGTAGATTCGCCCATCCCTAGTTGACACTAATTAAATAAAGATTATTATTATAAATAAAAAAATGAGCAAATAAGACAAAACAATGTATAATAAGACAACAACAAAGAGCATTCAAAATCTTGAAGACTGAGGAATCAGAAATAGCATTTCAGAGGACTACATAGAACTCAATAAGAAATTAAATAAAAAAAAAAAAAAATAAAAAAAAACAATCTTGCAAAGTTAGGGTGCCTTCACATTTGCGTATGGGAAGGCAGCGTATTGCTGCGTTCCCATACGCAGTCAAACGCATGCGCACTGCGTTCCTATGTTTAACATAGGAACGCATAGTGCCTGCGTTTGCTGCATTCAGGTGCGGATGCGGACGATATCTGCTCCTTCCGGTGTCCAGCATCCGCACCCGGGACGCAGCCAGTTGCATTTTTTTGTGCGCTCAGGGAGCTTGGACAATCAGCAGGCGTCCCCAAGCGCACAAAACATGCATTGTCTTCAATGGGTCCGCAGTGTTCAGCGCTTGACAGCGCTGGAGAACGCTGCGGACCCATTGAAAAATCTCCCGGTGGCCGCCGGTGATGTCACAGGAGCTCACCGACGGCAACCGGGAGATCAGCTGAGCCACTGCTGTCCTCCTCCTCCCCGCCGCCGGTGATCTCCTAGCGGTGTCGGCAGGGAGAACAGCTGATGTGACAGCTGTTTGAATCTTCCCGCGCCGACATCTCCTCTCAGTGTCGGCGCGGGAAGATTCAAACAGCTGTCAAATCAGCTGTTTCTCCCCGCCGACACGTCCCGGTGCTTACCGGCGGCGGGGAGGAGGAGATCTCCGGCGCTGAACTCCTCCTCCGGCCCGCCCCCGGACAGCGCCGATTGGCTGCCGGGCTCCCTAGTGATGTGTCCGCAGGCGGACATTATCCGCTGCGGACACATCATTTCACACACTGCTTTTGACAGCGTTTGTGTCTGCATGCCATCAGCATGCAGACACAAACACTAATGTGAAGCCAGCCTTAGTTACTTTAAAAAAGCACCAAAAACATTTAAATGAATCCTATTTTTTTGTAAAGATATTAATGCCAAAAAGAAAAAAAAAGGATAAAGAAAAAAACAGATAGCATCAGCTCCTTAAAAGATGATAATGACGAGATAATTATAAAGGACAAAGAAAATTCTGAGGTTTTAAACAGTGACTTTTCATCTGTGCTCACCAAAGAACTGACTGTACCAGGGATGATTCAACAAGGCAAACATCAAGGGTCACCACTTGATATAACTAATTTAGTACAAGAAGAAGTACAACTCCATCTGATCAAATTAAATATTTAAAAATTTGCTAGGCCAAATGGCATTAATCCATGGATATTGTGCGAATTGAACTGAATACATGAGAGACCACTGTATTGCATCTTATTATACTCTCTTATAACATTGTTAATGCCACAGGATTGGAGGATGGAAGATGTGGTATCGATAATAAAGAAAAGAAAGAAGGTGGATTCAGGCAACTGCCATCTGATATGTCTGACATCAGTGGTGTGCAATTTTTTTGAGGGCATTAAAAATGTAAAAATATATTTCAGAGAATAAAATGATAAATGCTAACAGGCATGGATTCACTACAGATAAGTGATGTCTAACCAGCATGTCAGGTTTCTATGAGGAAGTGCAAATCTGGATGTTGGTAATGCAGCTGATGTGATTTACCTGGACTTTGCAAAGGCATTCAATAATGTACAACATTACAACCTTATACTGAAGCTCCAGAAGCAGATACTATGGTAAAATATATGCTGATGGGAAAAGAAGTGGCTGAAAGACAGTAAGCAAAGAGTTGCCATAAATGGTACATTCTCTAAATCGGCTATAATCATCAGTGGGGTACTGCTGGGATCTGTGCTAGGACTGATTCTTTTTAATCTCTTTATTAATCTGACCTTGTGGATGGGATTAACAGTAAAGTATTAGTCTTTGCTGATGACACCACACTATATAGGATATTAAAAACTGACCTAACAGTACAATATTATAAAACCATCTGGATAAAATGCCTGCATTTGAAAATGCTTGGCAAATGAAGTTTTCCATTGATAAATGTATAGTAATGCACAAGGACAGATAAATCTTATTGCTACATATACATTAAATGGAAGTATATTTGAGACTACAAAACAGGAGAAGGATTTGGATATTCTGGTTACAAGTAAGCTGAGCAGTACTACTCAAAGTCAAGCAGCCACTGCAAAAGGAAACAACATTTTAAGCTATATAAAAAGAAAGATAAAATCCTGTGATCCCAATGAATTGTTACCCCTCTATAAACCACATGTAAGGCCACATCTAGATTATGGTATCCAGTTTTAAGATCCATACTTTAAACAGAATGTTCAGAAGTTAGAGTCAGTTCAAAGGCAGACAACCTTATTATTACTAGGTATGGAAAGTCCAACTCATGATGAAAGGTTAGAATAGTTGAACTTGTTTAGCTTAGAAAAAAGACATCTCAGAGGAGATTTCATTTATATGTATAAATACATGTGTGGTCAAACAAAGTAATGGCACATGACTTGTTTCTTCAAAAATTATACAAGGGACACTCACTGCAGGTGGAAAAACAGTGACTCCAGCAGATGAATAGGAAAGGGTTATTTACTAGAGATGATGCCTTGGTGCTCGATGCTCGGGCCGAGCATCCCAAGATACTCGTATACTCGGCCAGAGCACCGAGCCCAATGTAAGTCAATTAGTGACAGGCTCCGCCCACAGACTTCCGGTTATAAAACGAGTGTTTCTGGGAAAGGGCGGGAGAGTGGGCTTTTTCAAATTGCCGCAGCATACAACACCTTGCTGTGCCCCCCAGAGGGACCCTAACAATCAATCTGCTCTCTGTGAGGTGCCAACTCACTGTGTGCACTGAAGGGAGCGGTGTATTTGTGTCAGATCGATAACATTGGGGAACAATTTGAAAAAGATTTTCTGTTGAGTTAGGTTTTTGAGCTGATTTATACTAAAATTGGCATGCTGATTCCAAAAATGTAGTCAGTTTTTTTCTAGCACGTCAAGTTTTTCCTCCACAACTTACCTGCCAGAGAAGCACAATTGCACTGATATCTGTAATAAGACTTGTTATCTGATCACAATATATATATATATATCCTTTGTAAAAAACATGATAGTGTTAAAAAACATATTTGTCATGCCTATTTCTTATATATTTAATTTTTTGTTCATATTTGTACTATTTAAAAAAAAAAAAACACTTTTTAGGTACAGTAGTTTACATATTTTTGAGAAGACAAAAATCCTATAGTTCAAAAACTTGACGTGATAGAGAAAAACTGAGATAATTTCTGGATTCAGCATCCAAAAATTAATTAAGAACAGTTGTCTGACCGAACTCCTAAAAAATTGTGTTCCCCAGTGTAATTATTAGCGAGGAGTCCGAGCATCTCGGTGGTACTCGGTGCTCGCCGAGCATACTCGCTCATCCCTATTCTTTACAGTTAGAGCAGTCAGACTGTGGAATGCTCTAATGTAATAGGTTGTAATGGCAAACGGCTCTTAAAAGATGGCAGCATGCTTTTCTCAGCAAAAATGGCTTTGGCGGTTATAGATAATTTACTGACAAAGAACGTATATAATGGTGGTGGTAGGTTGAACTTGATGGACATATCTTTTTTCAACCTATATAACTAAGTAGATGCAGAAGTGTCCAGATAAGTATACTGTTGTCATTATGTGACACATTCTGAAAAACACAATAGCTTCATTTATCAAAAATAAAAAATGGAAAAAGTATTAGATTTATCAATGGTTCATAAAAGAAAAATTGTCTTAGCTTCCATAGCAACCAAACAGAATTTATCTTTCATTTTTTAAGTTAATCTAGCAAAATGAAAGCAACACCGTGATTGGTTCCTATAGCAACAAAAAAGATTTTCTGTTAAGGTGACATTGATAAATCTCTTTTTTTTAATAACTGCACCTCTGTAATACATGATTTATCGTGATAGTAATTTTTATGGGAGACTGTGCATGATTTTGATACATCTAGGAGTGCCATCCCTCTCATTTTATTTGCTCACCTCTACTAGCTTTTAATTATGTTTACTTGTGGAGTGTTTTCCACTATTTGCAGAGACTCATAACTGAACTAAAGTGAAGAATCCAAAGTGCATGTGAAATTTTGGACATGTGTTAGTTTTGAAAGTGCTTTACTGCTGCAAAAATGATGGATTAGTAGATGGGTAGATTTGAGTTATTTCTCTAGGTAAGTCAGCGCAGTAATTTATCTTTGAGATCCTCCTATCTCACACATAACTTAAGTACACACTTGGAAAATTGGACTTTATTTCCCTAAAGGGCAATATCAGAACTGAAGGCATAGGGAGTTGTAGCCAGAAAGTTAAAAACCTCATTGGATGGTCGTCTAAGAACACCAGATACAGATGACAATGGTTCTTGTTAGTTTCAGGTGATAGAACTTCAGATGGATGATGTAAATGGCTGGAGAGTGTTAAATGGGAGCAAACTGAGCTCAGCTGGAGATTGCAACACAGTATTAAAAGTTTTCTTAACCATTACTGCATATTTATGATAATGGTGAGAGTTTATATAACTTAATGCATAATGCATTCAATAAATATTAAGCTTCCCTTAGATTAATTTCAAATTAAAATTTTAAAAAATACTCAGTTGAGTAAGTCAAAAAGTGAAACATTGTTAGGCTCCCTACTTCTGCCATTGCTTTAGATATTCTATCCAGGAAACATGCATGGATAAGTATGATTAATTCACATATAGCATAAGGAAAGCCATCTCTCCTAGTACTTGAAGTCCAGCTTGCACGGAACTAGGTGGATCCACACCAGAAAATATGCTCAAGGAAAAAAAAGAGGGTTGTTGTTCCAACGTCTGGTAAAACAATTCTTTCTTTATTTTTCATCCATTAAAAACTTACAAAAATTACAAAGGTTGCATAGACAGGGCAGGGGAGCAAGATGCGTTTCAAATGCGTTTCTTATTACAGCTTATCTACACAATAAAAAGGATTTTCTAAAATACTAAAAATGGGCCAATGGAAACAGTTGGAACAAGTCACATGACACAATTACAACAATGAATACATTCATTGAGCATATTATCTGGTTTGCATCCACCTGGTTCCGTGCAAGCTGGACTTCAAGCAGTAGGTGAGCTAGCTTTCCTTTTACTACAGTGCCTTGTGAAAGTATTTGACCCCTTGAACTTTTTAACCTTTTGCCACATTTCAGGCTTCAAATATAAAGATATAAATTTTAATTTTTTTTGCAAACAATCAACAACAAGTGGGACACAATCATGAAGTGGAACGAAATTTATTGGGTATTTTAAACTTTTTTAATAAAAAACTGAAAAGTGGGGCATGCAATATTATGCGGACCCCTTGACTTAATACTTTGTAGCGCCACCTTTTGCTGCGATTACAGCTGCAAGTCGCTTGAGGTATGTCTCTATCAGTTTTGCACATCGAGAGACTGAAATTCTTGCCCATTCTTCCTTGCAAAACAGCTGGAGCTCAGTCAGGTTGGATGGAGAGCGTTTGTGAACAGCAGTTTTCAGCTCTTTCCACAGATTCTCGATTGGATTTTCAGGTTTGGACTTTGACATGGCCATTCTAACACCTGGATACATTTATTTTTTTAACCATTCCATTTTAGATTTTGCTTTATGTTTGAGATCATTGTCTTGTTGGAAGATAAATCTCCATCCCAGTCTCAGGTCTTTTGCAGACTCCAACAGATTTTCTTCCAGAATGGTCCTGTATTTGGCTGTAAGAACTTAGAACCCAAAGGATAATGAACGTGAACATGAGGTATACTCAACAATTCACAATTATTACCAGAGAAGGAGTATAAACTACCTCAATTTTTAGGTTTTAGTAAAGTAAGCACTGGCTACTGCTTAGAACACATTTTACTAGTGATGCCAAAGTTGTACAGTAAAAGCTAAAACCGGTCACATGATTGTACAGGCAAGGTTACAAAGGAGACAGATAACAGAGATTTCTTTAACATTAAGAGGGATCATTAAAGTACTTAGTGCAGGGATGTATATCAATTACATGCACTGGGTACAGAAAAATATACAATTCACAGTACAATTTTAATACAAAATATATCACAGTTGCTTATATTCCTGTCACAGTAACTTGCAGGTGCCTATGATCACTAATCCCACTGCCACTCACCCATCTCAATAGCTGGTAAGCAATTTACTCCGTGTCTGGGGTGCAGACCCTGACACATGTTTCGTATCCTTTTTCAAGGTTCTCTGGGGGAGTGCTGCTAAAATTGCCTACTTATAGGGCTCTAATTACCTCCCAGAGTGGACCCATGAGTGCTGCCGGGACCCACGCCGCTGCGAGGAACTTTTGGAAGTGCACTTCCTTTGACGTCACTCACCGGAAATGACGCGCCCGTACTCCCTGCGCATGCACGGTCACACCGGCCCACACTGCGCCTGTGCGGGTGGATCCGCCATTTTATGTGTAGGCAGTGAAAGGGCAACATTTCTTATACATACTCAGGCTCCCAGAAAGGCTACCAGATTACCCAGGAGAGCCCTCCTCTACATATAGTGACACAGAGGGGTTATAAGAGGATCGATATAGGTAAATAGAAAAAACGTCCATTAAATCACAAGTGCAGTCAGTATATCGATCCAGTTTTTCTCCATATGTAGGTCCAAGGGTGTGTCTGGTATGTTCCTAATAATGGAAGGCTGGATGAAAGTCCCAAAACCACAGCCCTAATGAGGTGAGGGAGCCCAAAAGGTTGGCAAAACTGTGAAAAGGTTAAAAGCATGTTATAAGAGCAGTCTTCTTTATGTGTTACTCACAGCAAATTAAATCATGAAAACACATCAACAGCAGAGGGTTAGCCAATTATATATAGGAAGGGAAAAGAAACCTCTAGAGGAACAGACCCATTAGAGAAAGCAGCTAAACTCAATTTTTCATTGAGTCCGTTTGGGCTCATGGTACCCAGTCTGATGATCCATTGGCACTCCAGGCGAGCCAATTGACTGATGAGGTCACCACCTTTACTCCCTAGGTTCACCATGTCAATACCACGGACCCTAAAACACTTTGGATCACAGTTGTTGTACTGCCTATAGTGCCTGGGGAGAGTTCTTAAGAGAGTGAGGTCCTCAACAGCCCCAGCACTGAGAATGTTGCGGACATGTTCTCTAACTCGCACTCTCAGCTCTCTGGGCATTAGCCCCACGTACACAAGGCCACAGCCGCAGATAGTGTAATACACTACTCCTTTTGAACTGCAAGAAATATATTTACGGATAGTGAACTCTCTCCACCCGTCCGCTAATGTAAATGTTTTTGCCCTAACTATATTGAAGAAGAGGCTCTGTATTTGGCTCTGTCCATCTTCCCATCAATTTTAATCATCTTCCTTGTCCCTGCTGAAGAAAAGCAGGCCCAACCCATGATGCTGTTACCACCATGTTTGACTGTGGGGATGGTGTTTTGAGATTGATGAGCTGTGTTGCTCTTACGCCAAACATATCGTTTTGCATTGTGCCCAAAAAGTTTGATTTTGGCTTCATCTGACCAGAGCACCTTATTCCACATGTTTGGTGTGTCTCCCAGGTGGCTTTTGGTAAACTTCAAATGAGACTTTTTATGGATATCTTTGAGAAATGGCTTTCTTCTTGCCACTCTTCCATAAAGGCCAGATTTGTGCAGTGTACAACTGATTGTTGTCCCATGGACAGACCCTCCCACCTCAGCTGTAGATCTCTGTAGTTCATCAAGCATGATCATGGGCCTTTTGGCTGCATCTCTGATCAGTCTTCTCCTTGTTCGAGATGAAAGTTTAGAGGGTCTTGGTAGATTGCAGTGGTCTGATACTCCTTCCATTTCAATATGATCACTTGCACAGTGCTCCTAGAGATGTTTAAAACTTGGGAAATCTTTTTGTATCCAAATCCAGCTTTAAACTTCACCACAACAGTATCTCAGACCTGCCTAGTGTGGTTCCTTGGTCTTCATGATGCTCTCTGCACTTGAAACAGAACCCTGAGACTATCACAGAGCAGGTGCATTTATACGGAGACTTCATTACACGCAGGTGGATAATATTTATTATTACAAGTCATTTAGGACATCATTGTATCATTCAGGGATCCTCACTGAACTTCTGGAGTGAGTTTACTGCACTGAAAGTAGAGGGGCCAAATAATATTGCACGCCCGACTTTTCAGTTTATTATTTGTTAAAAAAAGTTTAAAATATCCAATAAATTTCGTTCCACTTCACGATTGTGTCCCACTTGTTGTTTATTCTTCACAAAAAACTTAGAATTTACATCTTTATGTTTGAAGCATGAAATGTGGCAAAAGGTTGAAAAGTTCAAGGGGGCCGAATACTTTCACAAGGCACTGTATATGTGAATTTGTTTGATTCTTAGCCCTGACTCCCCGATGCATAATTTAAAAAAGTCCATTATGCCTAAAACACGGAAGAAAAAGTAGCCAGTGTTTTTGATGATAATGAAAGTGTTCCAACAAGCTCTGATTTATCTGAGATGGTTAAAAACCTGGAGAAACTGATGCTGGAAGAGTTGAAGTTATGGTGGGATTCCTCAGCTTTACAAAAGTATACACTCCCTGACAAAAGTTATGTCGCTTATACATGTTCTCTAAATAAAAGCTTATAAACTGACGTTAAATTCATCCATTGGTTGTATAAATTACTCTTTTGAGAGCTGAAACCCTCCAAAATGTGGTTTAGGTTAAGAAAATCAATTGGCATGAATGCTGAAATATTGATCATTTAATGATCACAGAATGGTCAGATTTTGGCAAGACAAATATTTTGTCATATTTTTGACCATTTGCCTGGTCATATAATGCACCCAATCCTAGCTTACATCCTCACCTGTGCTCAGTAAATGATCGGTTAATTAGTGGGTGTGTATAAAAAGAAACCCAGCACCCCAGATGTTCACTTGATCTGCAACTTGAGCTCTGACAACATGCCATAAATCCACCCTGCGACCAAAGCCTTGATTATCAAGAGGCTGAAGACCAGATCCACTGCAGAGGTGACTGGCACCTTTAATGTGCCTCAGCGTCAAGTACAAAGAATTAAAAAAAGATTTGAAGAGACTGGAGATGTGTTTGACAAGCCCAGGTCCAGCAGACCCTGCAAGACAACTGCTCAGGAGGAACGTTTGTTGGCTAGAAAATCCAAAGCAAACCCCTCTTCCGCTGCAGCAGAGCTCCTACAGGCTTGGTCACCTCAACTCCCTGTGTCAATTAGAACAGTTTGTGGGATTCTGTCTCGAAATGGCTTCCATGGTCGAATCAGTGCCCAGAAGCCAGCACTAAACAAAAGGCAAATAAAAAACAGTGTGGCATTTGCAAAGTCCTGTGTGGCATTTGCAAAGCCTGCTAAACAGATGGACACTGGAAAAGTGGCAGAAGGTGGATTTCTCTGATGAATCTTCAGTAGAATTACACCACAGCCGGCGCAAATACTGCAGGAGACCTACTGGAGCCCGTATGGATCCAAAATACACCCAGAAAACAGTTAAATTTGGTGGTGGAAAGATCATGGTTTGGGGTTACATTCAGTATGGGGTTGTGCGAAACATTTGCAAGGTGGAAGGCAATATCAATAGCCTAAAATATCAAGAAATATTAGCTACCTCTTATATTCAAAATCATAAAAGGGGTCAAATTCTGCAGCAGGATGGTGCTCCATCTCATACATCCATCTCTACAACAAAGTTCCTCCAGGCAAAAAAGATCAAGGTGCTCAAGGAGTGGCCAGCCCAGTCACCAGATATGAACTTCATTGAGCATATTTGGGGTAGGATGAAAGAGGAAGCTTGGAAGACAAAACCAAAGAATCTAGATGAACTCTGGGAGACATGTAAGACTGCATGCTTTGCTATTCCTGATGACTTCATTAATAAATTGTATGAATCATTGTTGAACCGCATGAAGGCAGTCCTTCAAGCTCATGGAAGTCACACAAAATATTAAATATGACAAATAGCACCACAACTTCTTTCACCAATGTTAAGCAACATATATTTGTATTTTAAGTTAATTATTTGTTAGAAAATCTGCCAAAATCTGACCATTCTGTGTTCATTAAATGATCAATATTTCAGAATTGATGCCAATTTATTATCTTAACCTAAACCACATTTCGGAGGGTTTCAGCCTTCAAAAGAGTAATTTATACAACCAAAGCTTTTATTTACATAACATGGATAAGCGACATAACTTCTGTCAGGGAGTGTATAAACAAAAATATGATGCTGAGAGGTCTGAGAATTAAGACGATACAAACCAAAGTTTACAATATTTATTTCATGAATGATTGGAACAGCATTTTAAGCAAATGCTCTTTGAATCTCATGAAATTAATTGTAAAATTTAGGAACATACAACTCCAGGTCGTCCAGAATGACATTGAAACTAAAAAATGTGATTTGATTGGGAATGGATATCAGAAGAAACTAGATGAGTCCCTTGCTAAAATTCAGAAATCTGTCACCAAACTTGAAGATAATATCATGCAAATAAAAAAGCACAAATTTCAAAGGGACACACTAGATTACTCTCTGAATCATGTGTATGATTGGAGTTGCAACACAAGTGGTGATCGCACTCCTAAATCCATTCTTAAAAAGAAGAAAAAGAAGTAGAAAAACAAAGAAGACTTGGATACATTTAAAACCAGACCATTACACTATGTTCACACATAGCGTAATGGCCGCGTATTCCTGCTTTTACGCAGCACTTTTGAGTGTAAAGCGTATGCGCTCGCATAAAAGCAGTGCAAAACAAAGTTGGTTACTAGGGATGGGCGAATCTACTCACTAGGACTCGTTACTCGGCGAGTAGTAAGGGACTCGCAGGACTCGGTACTCTGCGAGTTTCCCAGTGATTACTCGCACAGTAAACGAGTCCAATGCAAATCAATATCAATCCTAGTTTTGTCAGAGACGCTGACAAAACTAGGATTGCCTTTGACTTGCATTAGACTCGGCTACTGTGCCAGTGATAGCAGGGAAACTCGCAAAGTAACTGCTGTTACTTTGCGAGCTGAGTCCAGCTGTTTTCTCTGTGCAGGCTGCCGCAGCTCCAGGGTCCTAGAGCCCGCCTGCTCACAGAGATGATGTAGCAGAGCTGCGATTGTTCTCAGTCTGCTCATTCCCTGTGCATAGACATCTATATCTATGCACAGGGGATGTAGCAGAGAGGACATCGCGTTTTGGACTACGTCGGACGGAAGAGGATTTTTTTAATTAAAGATGGAGTCCCTAATGGCTTTTTTTTTTTATTTCTAATAAAAATTTTTCTCTGTGTTGTGTTTTTTTAACCCTTTATTGGAGATTCTTAGTGGCTGGGTCAAACGTGGCCTGACATTAAGAATCTCGGGCTTAATACCAGCTTATATAACAAAGCTGGTATTAACCCCTTTATTACCCAGCGTGCCACCACCACCAGGGCCGCTGGAAGAGCGGGGTTCAGCGCCAGAGGATGGCGCTTCAATGAACGCGCCATCTTCTGGGGCGGCTGCAGGCTGCAATTTGCAGCGGGGGGTGCCCAGAAAGCTTGGGCATCCCTGCGCTGTGGATTCCAGCCCCCAGCTGCTTAGCTGTACCTGGCTAGACATAGAAATTGCGCGGAGCCCCACGCATTTTTTTTTTATTATTTCATGAAATTCATGAAATAATTAAAAAAAAGGGCTCCCCTATATTCTTGTGTCCGGCCAGGTACAAATAGGCACCTGGAGGTTGGGGGCAGCCCGTCGCTGCCTGCTGGATCCGGCTGGTTCCAGAAATACGGCGAAGCCCACGTGAAATTTTTTTCTGACAAATCCATAAAACAATGTAAATAAAAGGGACTGCATCTTTATTAACCCCTGGACCATGGGCGAGGGTTAATAAAGATGCAGTCCCTTTTTTAGGATTGTTTTATTGATTTTTCAGAAAAAAAATTACATGGTCTTCGCCGTATTTCTGGAACCAGCCGGATCCAGCAGGCAGCGACGGGCTGCCCCCAACCCCCAGGTGCCTATTTGTACCTGGCCAGACACAAGAATATAGGGGAGCCCTTTTTTTTATTATTTCATGAATTTCATGAAATAATTAAA
>JARQOC010000003.1:554106482-554117455 GCA_033576535.1 Allobates femoralis
CGGCACATACTATACGTACATTACGTATAGTATGTGCGCAGCTGACAGGGGAGCTGCGGCTTCATTGAGAAAATTGTACAGAGCCGACAATAGCCAGCTTACTGTACAGGGGTTATTAATCCATGACATGCCGTTCTGAGTGGGCAGCATGTCTCTAGGAGGGGTGGGCACCCCCTAGAGACATGTTGCCCACAATTATTATTAATATTTAATTTTTTTTAACAGTGTTAACAGCTTGCTCATCTGTGCGCAGCAGGGATGAGCAAACTGTACGGTAACTGCATTGCTCAGGATTACACATTCTGAGCAATGCGGTTACCGCATTGCGGATGCTAGAACCGCTCTGAAAATTGCAGCCTGCATGAATTTTCACGCAGGCTGCAGATCGGAGCCGGTAACTGGATTGCTTGTAATGCAATTGGTTACCATAATGAGCTCCTATGGGGAGTGTTTTCCTGCTCCTGTTTTGAGCTTTTGAAAGCTCAAACCGATCAAGATTTAAAAAAAACCAAAAAAAAACGCAAGTGTGACCCTAAGCCAAAGTCATCTTTTGGCTAGGGCGCACATGTGTCATGCAATCCGCTAACTGGATCCATTTTTGACATGTGAAAATGTGTAAAAACGCATCGTTAACGCACACTAGATTCCAATGCAAAAAACGCAATGCAAAAGTGCATTGCGTTTAGTGAAATGCGTTTTTGCTAGATCCGCTAAAGACATGGTCTGCAACGTTTTTGTGTGCATTTTCAAAAACGCTTATGTTTTTTTAACATGGGTCCCTAAGGGAAACGCATGCGTTAACGCATGGTACATATGTGTACCTTGCGTTAACGCTAGCGTTAAGCGTTAATGCTAGGTACATAAATGTACCTAGTGTTAACGCAAACGTTAACTGAGGCAAAAATGACATGAAAATGGCAATTTAAAAAACTGGATCCAATAATGCATCCAGTATACAGATGCAGCCTCTCAAGTGTGACCCTAGCCTTTGACTTTGTACAGTTTAGTTGCAATTGTTGAGTCCTACTTTTATCTGCTAATATATCTGGTTTAAATGGTGTAACTATAAAATAGGAGGCAATGGCTAGGGTCACACATGCAAATCAGTTTTTTCCACTTGTTTCAATAACAGATCCGTTATTTTAAGGCTGGTTTTTGAGCCTCCTGTGCAGCTATGCGTTTTTTAGACTTTGCCATTTTTTGCCAAAGAATGCTAGCAAAAACGGATTTGTTAACAGATGGTGCCTATATGTGCCATTTGTTAACAGATCAGTTTCCATAGGGCCCCATGTTAAAAAAAGGATCCGTTTTTTTACTGCACCCAAAAAACACTGCTTGCAGCATTTTTTGGGTTCTGTTAAAAAACACGTAGCAGAGCAGTCACACTTGAGTCCAGGATCCATTAACAGCATCAGTTTTTGGACTTAGAATTCTAAAGTTGAAAAACTGATACAAATAACGGAATCAGGGCTTATGTGTGACCCCAGGCTATGGGAGAAATATAATCACCTTTTGTGAGATTTCTTCATTTAAAATATTTCATTGTAAAATGTCATCATGACCCTTAAATCACAGAAAAGTACATATAATGTTGTGTCCAGCAACCCACCTGCTTGAAACAACTGTTTCCTACTCAGTTCTAATGCCAAACTTGTAAAGCAGATTGTACTTTGTCTTTTTAGAGCACAAAAAAACACTTCACCAGGAAGTACAATTTCTCGAAACAGTCCTAAGATGAACAGATGCAATTCTCCATATGACCGGTCAGTATAATGTTTAGTGATATCGCTTCTTTATTACTATTAGGTTAAGTCTGCATTAAGTCTGGTTTTGTGGGGAGAAAAAGTGGGCAGTAGTTACTTAGGCGGCCGTCACACGGTGAGATATCTTTAGCGATATTGTAAGCGATCACGTGCACGCGCAATCGCTTACAATATCGCTCACATCGCTGGTGAGATGTCAACACAGACAGACTCACCAGCGATGCGGAGCCGCGATCTCGCTCGTTACTATGGTACAAATCGGGTAATAGGCGCGCGCCGTCGCTTAGTTACCCGACATGTACCATAGTTACCATCTCCCAGCATAGGCCGCGGTCGCTGGGAGATGGATCATGTGTGTCATACACCACGATGATGCAGATCGTTGCTATCGTTCATCGCTAATCTGAACACGACCTCAGATCAGCGATGTCACGATCAAGCGATTTACCATCGTAAATCGCTTGATTACATGAACAATATCTTGCCCGATATCGCATAAGCGATCAAAAGGAGATCGCTTAAACGATAGGGCAAGATATCTGTTCCGTGTGACGGCCCCTTAGGAAGACTTCAAGACCTGGACTACCTGGAAATCCATTCTTTTTGAATGTTAGTTCCAATAGCCGGGAACTGAACCCCCTGTTCTAGCACCCATGCTCTGTACTCCTGAAGAATGAATTGACAGATAGCTAAGCTCTTTCCCATTGATGCATTGACTTGGACGCTGAGGGGTATTTTACAACTTTTATTGATAGAATCAGTGTAAAACTACGAAAAACAAATTAAAGTACTCAGTACAACATTCAACATGTCTGAGATACATAGCATTACAATTTGTTACAGGACACACAGTGTAATTGTACAACATGGCAAATACACAATAGCTATAATGGCAGAAAACTACTTGATGATAAAAATGTAGAACACAGAAGCTACATTATACAATTTGTTGAATTCTAGCATATTATAACTCTGGCATATAATGACTCACGACTGTTCTATGTTGAGGGAAACATATCAGCTAAAATCCACAGACACAGATCCGCATGCCATGATGTCAACATCTCTAAGGGTACCTTTACACACAGAGATATATTGCTTGCAACTCACTGGTTGTAGTGAAATCATGGACACATTGTTCCATTTTGTTGCCGTATATAAATGGAACAATGTATCCATGATTTCACTGCAACCAGTGAGTTGCAAGCAATATATCTCTGTGTGTAAAGGTACCCTAAGACTATAATGGTTGCTGAAGAAGAAAGGGACGAGGCTAGTGCAAGGGCTGAGGGAAAACTAAGGGAGCCTTGATGAGCAAAAATTAGATTGCACTGTAACCAATGTAGTAATTGTCAACAGATGGCGCTGTTGGATAAGTTATCACTGAACAGTAACTCAATACCTAAAATTCAACATAGCAAAGTAAACTAAATATATGCCTTTTTATAAAGGCATTACACTCCCCGTCTGGTATCCTGGGGATGCCACATGAACTTATACTAGAGCAATAAAATAAGTTCAGAAACAGGTCTAAGAAACAGCTTTCCACTTTGCTTGGGAATCTTGATTGCCACCTTCCTGATCTGTCCATCTTGACTTTGGAAGACTTTGTTTACCAATTCTAGAGGCCACTCATTCCTTTTAGACTGAATGTTCTTTACTAGGACAACATTTCCAGGTTTCATGTTGGGCCTATAAGCTTGCCATTTTTCTCTTGTCTGTAACGTAGAGAGATATTGCTTTCTCCACTTGGTCCAGAAAAGGTCTGCAAACATTTGGACTCTTTTCCACTAGGATGTGTACAAGTCTTTAGTAGTAAACTCTACGAAAGTCTGCATGCTCACATTAAACGTCTGGGTGAGGAGAGCTGAAGGAGTGAGCAGAGATGGGTCATCAGGTTGATACAGAAGCGCAGAACCGACTAGCCAGGTGATCTCTTTAATTCATGATGCCAGTACTACTCTGGTCGGATTCTGGTTGGTCGGTACATATCTCCACTGAGAAGGCTGTGAAGAATTCCTAATTCTGAGTTCTCGGCAGCTTACGCAGACGTAGATTCTCCTAGTCTCTTTATGAATGTAGCCTAGCACTACTTTGCTATTGGTGAAGAATTCTGCGTCTTCAAGCTGTAGGTCGAGTTCTGATGTGATACGTTCCTCCATTCTATGGCTAGAACAGCAGTGCAGAGTTCTAGTCTGGGTATAGTAGATTCGGGACATGAAGTCAACTTGGCTTTTTCCATGATAAACCCTATGTGAACATTACCCATGACATCTATAGTTTTCAAGTAGGCGAATGCAGCTATGGCTTTAACTGAGGCATCACTAAATAAACACAGCTTCCTAGATATAACTTTCTCTGAGCAAATACATCTTTCCCAGGAGAAAGTGAAGTGTGGTGTCCCAATCAATCGAATCTCCAATTAACTCTAGTAGCAAGGTCTTACCTTGGATGATCACTGGTGTAGCGAATCCGAACAGTTCATATAGACTGTTGAATGTGGACAGGACGCCTCATTGTGTGAAGGGTTCTTGCTCTAGGTCGACTTGAAACGTGAAAGTATCAGACTTTAAGTCCCAATTGAGCCCTAGACTGGGTTGTACAGGAAGAGAGTCTATGGATAAGTCTAGGTCTTTTAATTTGGTGGCATAGTCTTTGGTGGAATAGGCTTCCATCAAATGTTTTGCTATTAGAAGCTATCTAATGCAATCTAAGATTAGAATGAGCAAGTGCATTCTGAGACCTCTTGAGTAGATTGATTGCAGCCTCTGGCGATGGAAGAGACTTTAGACCGTCATCTACGTAGAAGTCTCTTTCAATGAACATTCTGACGTCTTCATCAACATCTTTTTCACTTCCTCGCACAGACTGCTTAAGTCGTAGATTGCTATCACAGGGGATGGGCTATTGCCAAAAACATGCACCTTCAAACGGTATTCTACAATGTCTTTAGTAGGATAGTTATCTCTGAACCAAAAGAACCGTAGGAAGTCTCTATGTTCTTCATCAACTAAAAAGCAGTGAAACATTTTTGTATATCTGCAGTGATGGCAACTGTTTCTTTCTGGAATCTGATGAGAACACCAATGAGAGCATTCTTAAGGTCGGGACCTGTTAAAAGAACACCATTCAAGGAGAGTCCTTGGTATCGTGACCTGGAGTAGAACACTACTTGTATCCTTCCAGGCTCACGCCTCCCTCTATCCGACCATAACCTACTGACTTTCTCCTCCCTCTTCCCTCCTACTACACTTCCCCCTCTCTGGAAATTGACGTCTCTGCAGAAACCTCAAACTTATTGATTTCCACTAATTTTCTGAATCCCTTCTCCCTCGTGCAGACATAGCTGCCTCACATGATGCTGCTGCCAGACTCTATAACACCACAATAACTACAGCCCTCAATCTGGCCGCCCCTCACATACAAAGAACCCGCACTCACAGGCAACCCTGACTCACCAGTCTCACTAAAGAACTGTGTCGGGCGTCCAGGGTGGCCGAGCGGAGATGGAAGAAATCCCAATCTGCGGTGCACTCCGCCATGTACAAACAGTCCCTCACTAACTTCAAGGCCGCACTCACCGCCGCAAAACAAGCCTACTTCTCATCTTCTATATAATTGTCTTGCGGCCACTTCCGTCTGAGGCCTAAATCGTGCGCCAGCGCTCATTGTCGCCGGCAGCCTCGGCAACCAATGAGTCCAGCGTATGCAAAACAAAGCTGCGATCCAATCAGCGACGCGCGATTTCGGCCTCACAGACACCGCGCTGTCAGCCACCTGCCCGCACCCGCCCGCTAGGTGCACCCACCACGGCCCCCTCTTGCCCGCCGCTGCCACCCGCCGCTCCATTTCCCCCCTCACTCCATCTCCCCCCCTCGCTCCATCCCCCTGCCCCCGCTCCATGCCGTTACGGTCTCACCCGCACACGGTGTTTAGATCGCCGCCAAAGGCTACAGCAGTTAATGAGCGGTCATGTGACAGGCTCTGTGCACGTCACTTCAGCCCGCCTATCACACACCTAGCTTCCGGTGGCGATGTAAACACTGGGTGCGGGTGAGACCGGAGCGGATGGGAGGGGGGATGGACTGCACTGACCACTGCCTCTACTGCCTGACACTGGCCCTCCATCCTGCGCTAACCACTGGCCCTCCATCCTGCCCTGACCACTGGCCCTCCATCCTGCCTGACCACTGGCCCTCCATCCTGTGCTGACCACTGGCCCTCCATCCTGCGCTGACCACTAGCCCTCCATCCTCACTGACCACTGCCCTCCATCCTGCACTGACCACTGGCCCTCCATCCCTCGCTGACCACTGGCCCTCCATCCTGTGCTGACCACTGGCCCTCCATTCTGCACTGACCACTGGCCTTCCATCCTGCACTGACCACTCTGCCTCCATCCTGCGCTGACCACTGAGCCTCCAACCTCTGCTGACCACTGAGCCTCCATCCTCTGCTGACCACTCTGCCTCCATCCTGGACTCACCACTCTGCCTCCTTCCTCTGCTGATCATTGAGCCTCCATCCTCTGCTGACCACTGAGCCTCCATCCTCTGCTGACCACTGAGTCTCCATCCTCTGCTGACCACTGAGCTCCACCTCTGCTGACCACTCTGCCTCCATCCTGCGCTGACCACTCTGCTTCCATCCTGCACTGACCACTAGCCTCCATCCTGCGCTGACCACTGAGCCCCATACTGCGCTGACCACTGAGCCTCCATCCTCTGCTGACCACTGAGCCTCCATCCTGTGCTGACCACCGAGCCTCCATCCTGTGCTGACCACCGAGCCTCCATCCTGAGCTGACCACCGAGTCTCCATCCTGCGCTGACCACCGAGCCTCCATCCTGCGCTGACCACCGAGCCTCCATCCTGTGCTGACCACTCTGCCTCCATCCTGCGCTGACCACTCTGCCTGTATCCTGCGCTGACCACTCTGCCTCCATCCTGCGCTGACCACTCTGCCTCCATCCTGCGCTGACCACTCTGCCTCCATCCTTCGCTGACCACTCTGCCTCCATCTTTCGCTGACCCATCAGCCTTCATCCTGCATTGACCACTCTGCCTCCATCCTGCGCTGACCACTGAGCCTCCATCCTGCGCTGACCATTGAACCTCATCCTGCGCTGACCACTGAGCCTCCATCCTGCGCTGACCACTCGGCCACTAAGCCACCGCACTGTGCTAACCACTGAGCCACCACACTATGCTAACCACTGAGCCACCATACTGTGCTAACCACTGAGCCATCGTACTGTGCTAACAACTGAGCCATCGCACTGTACAAACCACTGAGCCACCGTACTGTGCAAACCACTGAGCGACCATATACTGTGCTAACCACTGAGCCACCATACTTTGCTAAACACTGACCCACTGCACAGTGCTAACCACTGACCTACCAAACAGTGCTAACCACTGAGCCACCATACTGTGCTAACCACTGAGTCACCGTACAATGCTACCCACTGAGCCACCATACTGTGCTAACCACTGAGCCACCAACTGTGCTACACTGGCCATCATACGTACAAACCACTGAGCCACCGTACTGTGCACACCACTGAGCGACCATATACGTGCTAACCACTGAGCCACCATACATTGCTAAACACTGACCCACTGCACAGTGCTAATACTGAGCTACCAAACGTGCTAACCACTGAGCCACCATACGTGCTAACCACTGAGCCACCGTACAGTGCTAACCACTGAGCCACCATACTGTGCTAACCACTGAGCCACCGTACAGTGCTAACCACTGAGCCACCATACTGTGCTAAACACAGAGCCACCGTACGTGCTAGCCACTGAGCCACCATACTGTGCTAACCACTGAGCCACAATGTACAGTGCTAACCACTGAGCCACCATATACAGTGCTAACCACTGAGCCACCATATACAGTGCTAACCACTGAGCCACCATATACAGTGCTAACCACTGAGCCACCATACTGTGCTAACCACTGAGCCACCATATACAGTGCTAACCACTGAGCCACCATAGAGTGCTAATCACTAAGCACTGTATACAGTGCTAACCACTGAGTCACCGTATACAGTGCTAACCACTGAGTCACTGTATACAGTGCTAACCACTGAGTCACATTACTGTTCTAATTATGAGCCACCATATACAGTGCCAACCACTGAGCCACTATAGATTGCTAACCACTGAGGCTCTGTATACAGTGCTAACTACTGAGCCAGCGTATACTGTGCTAACCACTGAGCCCCCGTATACTCTGCTAACCACTGAGCCACCGTAAAGTCTGCTAACCACTGAGCCCGCATGTACTCTGCTAACCACTGAGCCTCCGTAAACTCTGCTAACCACAGAGCCGTGTATACTCTGCTAAGCACTCTCCTGCGGGCAGGAGGGGCTGGGGAACAGCGGCCGGCACATGGCCACTGTCCCCCGGCCCCTCCTACCAGCACCTGCCAGCTCTTCCCTGGCCCCTTCCTGCCCGCACCCGACGCTCTTACCCGGCCCCCTCCTGCCCGCTGTTCCCTGGCTCCCTCCTGACCGCACCCGCCTGCTGTCCCCTCCTGGACTCTGGCACCGCTGCACACTGCACCGCTGCACACCGTTACTGCAAACCGGTACTATATAATTGTCTACTTCTGTCTGTTTGTCTGTAATGCAAATCCTGCGTCGCTGATTGGTCAAGGAAGCCGCCCACGACCAATAGCAACAAGGACAGTCCACGCACAAATTGGCGCAGGATTTCAACCACACTTCGCTGATTGGTTGCGCCTGGCCGATTGCCAGCAATCAGCATATTGGCGCAGGATTTAAACCCAGCTTCGCTTTGCATTATTCTTAAAGGGAACCTGACCCCTCCAAATCACCCCCAACTTTATTAATACCTGTCCCTGTACCCTAACATATCAGTATTAGTACTCCTTTTCTATAAAAAAAAAGCACTCTGTAACATTGGAATAATCAACAATATACACTTACAAATCTGAAACTTCTTGTCCCCGAATAAGTCTCACAGGGCGTCCCCTGTGAGACTCTAAGCCCTCCCTAGGTGCTCATTTTCACGCCCAGAATGATCCACCCTCTCTCTGTCTGTGCTGCTGTGATGTGCAGCTGAAGGCAGGACTAATGATTTGCATTCTGAGAGTGATAGAGAGGGGGAGGGTAAAGCCTGCCCAAGTAGAGCACACAGACAGAGAGAGGGTGGATCCTCGAGGCTGCAAAACAACACGCCCTAGGGGCTAAAGAATATCGCCCCTGCTAATTATAATCCCTAAGGCCACGTGCACACGTTGACTATTTGATAAGTTTTTTACCTCAGGATTTGTAGCCAAAACCAGGAGTGGATAATTAAATACAGAAGTGGTGCAAGTGTTTCTATTAGACTTTTCCTCTGATTGTTCCAGTCCTGGTTTTGTCTACAAATCCTGAAGTAAAAAACTCATCAAATACTCAGCGTGTGCACAAGGCCTAATGAGTAAGTATTAAAACAATTTTATGCACTTTCACAGGATGCTTTTAGGAGACAAAAGAAGTGTGAGATTAGTGATGATATGCTACAGGGACATGTTTTGGTAGCTTAGGAGGCGTTCTGGAGGTGACAGAATCCCTTTAAATCTTCATAAATAAACTACATACATATTCTAGAATACCCGATGCATTTGAATTGAGCCACCATCTAGTCTCTAATAACCACCCTATTTCACAACCCCAAACAACTATTCAAAACTTTCAACTCTCTACTCCATCACCTGCACCTCCTCCCTCTCCTCTCATCTGAGTTGACGACTTTGCCTCTTTCTTCAAACAGAAGATTGATAACATCAGAGAAAGCTTTGACCCACTGTCCCTTGACCCTTCCCCATTGCTGCCCAGCCCTCTCAGCCCAAAGCAACCTTTTCCCCCATAACAGAAGATCAACTCTCCTCCCTTCTGTCAAGATCACACCTCACCACCTGCGCCCTCGACCCACTCCCCTCTCAACTAATCCCGAACCTCGCCACAGTCCTCATTCCAACCCTAACCCATCTCTTCAACTTATCACTCACTACCGGCATCTTCTCCTCATCCTTCAAACATACCTTGATCACATCCATCCTCAAAAAGCCCTCCCTCAACTCATCATCTGTTTCTAGCTATTGCCCCATATCTCTTCTCCCCTTCACCTCAAAACTACTAGAACAACATGTCCATCTTGAACTGTCCTCCCACCTCTCCTCCTGCTCCCTCTTTGACCACCTACAATCTGGCTTCCGATCCCATCACTCCACTGAAACAGCCCTAACCAAAGTCACCAATGACCTACTGACCACCAAGAGGAAGCGACACTCCTCCATCCTCCTCCTGGATCTCCTCCTACCTAATGGACCAGACTTTCAGTGTCACCCAGTCCCACACCTCCTCATCTCCCTACCCCCTGTCTGTCAGTGTCCCCCAAGGATCAGTTCTTGGACTCCTACTTTTCTCCATCTACACACTCGGTCCTGGCACAACGCATTCAGTCCCACGGCCTTCAGTATCATCTCTACGCCGACGACGCCCAGATGTATCTGTCTGCACCTGACATCATCCTTACTCTCCAAAATTCTGCTATGTCTGTCCGCCATGTCATCCTTCTTCTCTGCTCGCTTTCTAAAACTGAACATGGACAAAACTAAGTTCATCATTTTCCCCCCAAGTCACTCTTCCCCTCTACCAGACCTATACATCAATGTCAATAGCTGCTCACTCTCCCCAGTCCCCCACGCTAAGTGCCTCGGGGTAATCCTCGACTCTTCTGTCTCCTTCAAGCCTCACATCCAAGCCCTTGCCGCCTCCATGCCGATTCCAGCTCAAATAAATTTCCTGGATCCACACTTTCCTTACCATGACACTGCAAAAACACTTGTTCATGCCTTCATTATCTCCCGCCTCGACTACTGTAACCTCCTGCTCACTGGTCTCCCTTTGCACTACACCAATCTATCCTAAACTGTGAAGCGTGAGTAATCCACCTGTCTCCCCGCTATTCCCTAGTCTCTCCCCTCTGCCAAGACCTTCAGTGGCTTTCCATTTCTCAGAGGCCCCGCTTCAAAATCCTAACCATGACATACAAAGCCATCCACAACCTGTCCCTTCCATATCTCTGACATGGTCTCCTGATACCTATCGTCACGCAACCTGCGATCCTCTCAAGAGCTCCTTCTCTACTCCCCTCATCTCTTCTTCTCACAACGCATAAAAGAC
>JARQOC010000003.1:554117555-554295561 GCA_033576535.1 Allobates femoralis
GTGTTCAGTATCCTTCTAAATCGATAAGAATGTACTTTTACTTTTTTAGCAACTTAGCTTCTGAGATAAAATATGTGTGAGTGTGTGTGTGGGTAGTAACTTTGCTGGTCATGTGTAATCCTGGCTAGTAATAGTCAAATACACATCCAATAAATGTTGTAAACTATATTGGGTTGCCAATTTTCAACATAAAATATGAATAATAATTATTGCAGTGCAGTGAATACAAATACACTATATGATGTACAGTATATTTACTATCTGCAGGTTCCTGAAATTCGGGATGAAGAATCCTATGCTCCTGAATCTGGTGTCTCATTTCTAGATTGGAAACCATCACAACCAGTCAGCAGGAGCAGCTCTGGGGCATCATCCAGAAAATGTATCTCAGCTTTGCCTGCACGCCTTACAAATGTAAGCACAGCTTCTGTGACTGTTTACAAACCGTCAGAATAGCACTAATGTTTTAAAGCAATCATATATCTTATGAGTAGAAGGGAATCCATCACCAAATTTATGTTTTCCAATCTGCGCCCAACATAAAATAAGAACACAGACTTATGGCCCCTTTACACGCAGCTACAGGTAACAGGTTTTCCACAGGTAACTTACTGGCTGCAGTGAAATCATGGTTCTATCTTGTTGCTGTGTACAAATGGAACTATGTCTCCATGATTTCACTGCAGCCAGTAAGTTACCTGTGGAAAACCTGTTACCTGTAGCTGCGTGTAAAGGGGCCATTAGGCTGACTAAGGCGGGTTGTGTTTACGTTTCTATGCATTTTTGCAGTGCAAAAACGCATAGAACCACAATGAAACGCATGTGTTAACACACCCATTGATTTAAATAGAAATCGCATTGAAAATGCAAGTAAAATCTCATGTCATTTTCTGGAAACGCAGAACACATGCGTTTTTGCAAACGCAGCCCAAAACGTTGCAGGACACGTTTTGGGCTGCGTTTGCAAAAACGCATGCGATTTGCAGAAAAAGACATGTTGTTACTTGCGTGTTCAATGCGTTTTCCATTGAAATCAATGGGTGCGTTTTTTGATGCGTTTGCAATGCATTTTTGTCACACATGCTGTCAAAAACGCATTGCAACCCAAACGGAATAGAAATGCAGATGTGAAAAGGCCCTTTGTCACTCCTGGGCTTAGGGTTGCCAAACATCACGTGATGTTTTTGAAACTGGAGAAAATTACTGAAACAGGGATTAAAAACTTCACTTTTAATATACATATAAACAAAGATATGTTAGAACAATTGTGCAAAGGTGTTTCAAATCCTGAAAGGGCTAATTGTCACTCAGAAAATTACAAATAAATACTAAGGCTGGCTTCAGACTGCGTGTCTGATCCGATCCGTAGCTGTCCGCTTGAGGCAGACAGCCGCGGACCGGATCAGCACACAGGACGGGGGGCTATTATGCCCTCCGATCCTGTTTGCAGCCGCACGCAGCTGAACCAGCTGACAGGTCAGGACCGCGGCGCCCGCGGTCCTCACCTATTAGCATCGGGAGCTGCGTGCGGCTGCACACAGGATCGGAGGGCATAATAGCCCCCCGTCCTGTGTGCTGATCCGGTCCGCGGCTGTCTGCCTCAAGCGGACAGCTACGGATCGGATCAGACACGCAGTCTGAAGCCAGCCTTAAAAAGACAAACGACCTTAACCCTCAGTCTCTCTAATTATATAAATCTAGGACAGGGGTGAACAACTCCAGTCCTCAGGAGCCACCAACATTGCATGTTTTCAGGATTTCCTTGGTATTGTTCAGGTGTCGGAATCATTATCAGTGCAATACTAAGTAAATTCTGAAAACATGCAATGTTAGTGGCCTTTGAGGTCTGGTGTTGAGCACCCCTGGTCTAGGACCTCAACTTTTACCCCCCAGCCTTATTCAGTAGCCTATTGTCTAACTACACTGTGTTCCAAATTATTATGCAAATTAGTTTTAAGGGCCGCTTTACACACACCAACTTCTGTGACCAACTTCTGAACAGATCTCTGGTTGCAGTGAAATCATGAACACATTGTTACATTTGTACACAGCCACAAAATGGAGCAATGTGTCCATGATTTCACTGCAACCAGAGATCTGTTCAGAAGTTGGTCACAGAAGTTGGTGTGTGTAAAGCGGCCCTTAGTGTCACAGGGTTTTATTTTTATTTTTTTTTTCAATGAAACCCATTGATGGTATTGTGTCTCATGGTGGGTTTACACACACCAATTTATCTGTTCAATCTCTGAACCAATCTCTGGTTGCAGTGAAATCATGGATACATTGTTCCATGTTGTACACAGCCACAAAATGGAGCAATGTATCCATGATTTCACTGCAACCAGAGATTGGTTCAGAGATTGAACAGATAAATTGGTGTGTGTAAACCCACCATCAGGGTTCTTTGGATCACTGAAATCAATCTCAGATACCTGTGATAATTAGTTTGGCAGATGAGTCCAACAAAAGGAAAACTGGGTGTTCCAAAATATTACGCAGGCCACAGTTTTCAAGTAACATGGGAAAGAAAAAGGATGTCTCTGCTGCCGAAAAGCAACAAATAGTGCAATGCCTTGGACAAGGGATGAAAACATTTGATATTGCACGAAAGCTTAAGCGTGATGATCATATTGTGAAGAGATTTGTGGCTGATTCTGAGCACAGATGTGTTCGTGCAGATAAATATAAATTAAAAGAGAAAGGAAGCGCACATAGAGTAATACCGCTATTATACAGGTCCCTCAGACCCCAAATGGTTAAACTCACCTGATGTAGTTGTGAGTGTCACAACTACAATAAAAGCACACAGGAGGTTGCTGCAGGCTCCCAGCTGAGAATTGAAGAATCCAGAAAACAGTGATAAAGAGCTGGAATCAAATGCCGCGCTGACCACAAGGATTAAAACAGAGTAAATCATCCACTCCGTTTATTCTGCCTACACGTGTTTCGTGGCACAAAGCCACTTCCTCAGGGCTTTGTGCCACGAAACACGTGTAGGCAGAATAAACGGAGTGGATGATTTACTCTGTTTTTATCCTTGTGGTCAGCGCGGCATTTGATTCCAGCTCTTTATCACTGTTTTCTGGATTCGTGCAGATAAAGGCAGAATGAGGAAGGTTTCTGCCAGGCAAGTTCATCAGATTAAGAGAGCAGCTGCTAAAAAGGCCTTACAAACCAACAAACAGATATTTGAAGCTGCTGGTGCCTCTGGAGTCCCTCTAACTTCAAGGTGTAGGATCCTTCAAAGGCTTGCTGTGGTGCATAAACCTACTATTCGGCCACCCCTAAACAGTGCTCACAAGCAGAAACAGTTGCAGTGGCTCCAGATATACATGAAGATTAATTTTCAAACAGTCATGTTTACTGATGAGTGCCGAGCAACCCTGGATGGTCCAGATGAATAGAGTAGTGGATGGTTGGTGGATGCCACCATGTCCCAACAAGGCTGCGACGTCAGCAAGGAGGTGGAGGAGTCATGTTTTGGGCTGGAATCATTGGGAAACAGCTGGTAGGCCCCTTTAAGGTTCCTGAAGGTGTGAAAATGACCTCTGCAACATACATAGAGTTTCCAACTGAGAACTTTCTTCCATGGTACAAAAAGCAAAAACGTGCCTTTAGGAGCAAAATCGTCCTCATGCATGTCAATGCTTCATCTCATGCTACAAAGAATACTTATGTGCTATTGGCTGCTATGGGCATAAAAGGAGATAAACTCATGGTGTGGCCACCATCTTCCCCTGACCTCAACCCTATAGAGAACCTTAGGAGTATAATCAAGCAAAAGATCTATGAGGGTGGGAGGCAGTTAACATCAAAACAGCAGCTCTGGGAGGCTATTCTGACATCATGCAAAGAAATACAAGCAGAAACTCTCCAGAAACTCACAAGTTCATTGGATGCAAGAATTGTGAAGGTGATATCAAAGAAGGGTTCCTATGTTGACATGTAACTTGGCCTGTTGGGGTGTTTTGGAGTTAAATAGCTTTTTATTTCAGTGAATGTGACCTCCTAATGCTGCAAATTTAACAAATCAGCATTTTCAGTTCTTTCAAACATATCAAATGTTTAGAAACTCGACCATGGCTAATAATTTTGAACAGTGCATTTAGAGGTTTTTTTTTTTACATTTTGAAGATTATACTGATTATACTGTTATCATTGGGAGGTTTCTTCAATAAAATTCGATGTATACTCTAAACGGGTGATGACTTTTATTACACTGACTGTCATTTGCACCGACCATTTAGGAAAATCAGAAAAAAAGAACATTTGCATAATAATTTGGAACACAGTGTATATTGTCTCTATGAGTTTAATTGTCTCTTTAAAGAGAACCTTTGACCCCTTCTCCCCCCGGGCCAATTAAGCTAAAAGAGACACCTTCAACAGCACTTATGTTGCATTCTGTGAAGGTGGCTCTTATGACTATACCCCCCAGGGACACCGAAAGACAGATTTTTATACATTTCCCACTGTGCGCGCTGCCCAAAAGCTTAGATCACATGATTTAATCAGTGATCTGCTCTGCGCTGGCACCAGCTTTCCAGCCCTGCGCCTGTCCCTATCTCCCTCCGCCTCTTTCCTCCCCACCCCGCAGTGTAAATACATCATAACACACTGCAGGTTAGGATCATGTGATGTAAGTTTTCAGGCAGCACGCATGTCGCATTCCTGAGATATGACTGATGTGTGCAGGCGCCGATGATGTCAGGGGGAAAAGAGGAGGCGGTGTCCAGGGGCCAGAGGAAGATGATTGACAGCAGGCAGGCGTTTGGGTCCTGGGGAGAGATGTACCTCCCGGACCTAATAGAAGTATTTGCATACATGGTGGGAAATTTATAAAAGTCTTTCTTTCGGTGTCCCTGGGGGGTATAGACATAAGAGCCACCTTCACAGAATGCAACATAAGTGTTGCTGAAGGTGGCTCTTTTACTTTAATAGGCCCTGGGGGCAGTGACAGTCTCCCTTTAAATGACCACTTATCAGTAGATGTTTATTCCTAAACATCTATTACTGCACTAGAAACTTTCATAGACTATATCATTAGAAAGATTGGGGGTTAATTTAGTTTTGTCTTTTTTAGTATTTATTAGTCATTGCAAATGTATTTAAAGCACTATGGAATTAATAGCGGTATATAAATGAATAAATATTATCATAATTTTTGAAGGACACTTAAAACACTTGCGTACTTGTTATAAATCTTTGTGGGGTTGTTTATATGTATATTATTAAAAGTTTAGTTTGAATCTCTTTTTCAGTGAGTCCAAAAAAATGTGACCTACTATCACAACTTTATTTACTCAGATATCAACAAGTCAAGAAAAAAATAGTCATACTGTAAGTGCCTTGTCGCTGAATAGAGGATCAAGAAATCAACAAGGGATAAAAGCGTAAAACCCTTTATTATACCATAGTTATTTATCCCAAAAGAAGTCATGACTAAGGCGGCCGTCACACGCTTTAATTTCTTGAACGATATCGCTTAAGCGATCTGCTTTTTGATCGCTTAAGCAATATCGTTTGTGCATCGCTGCATGTAATCAAGCAATTTTACACTGTAAAATCGCTTGATTGTTAGATCACAGATTTGTGAGCTGGAGCTCATATCAAGCGATAATCGCTTGATCAATCTGCATCATCGTGGTGTGTGACACCACGATGAACGATCTCCCAGCGGCAGAGCCTATGCTGGGAGATGGTATCTATGGTAAACGTCGGGTTACTAAGCGCCGCGCGGCGCCTAGTAACCCGATGTGTACCATAGTTACCAGCGATCTCGCTGCTCCACATCGCTGGTGAGTCTGCCTGTGTGACAGCTCACCAGCGATGTGAACGATATTGTTAGCGATCGCGCGTGCATGTGATCGCTAACAATATCGTGCATAACATTGAAGCGTGTGACGGCCGCCTAAGACATACATAACGTGTTCTTTATTGTCAACCTGTAAAATTGTTCGTAGGCCTCTCCTTATTGTAAACAGCTATAAAAGCAAGAATGTCCATCCATCCATCCATCCACATCTTATAAGTGACTAAAATGTTCTGTATCATTCCAGGCAGATACTACTGAAGACAATGTCAGCAAATATTCCAACACAGAGAAGGCATTCAAGATAGTCCTTGCTGGAGATGCTGCCGTTGGGAAGTCTAGTTTTCTCATGAGACTTTGTAAAAATGAGTTTCGAGGCAACACCAGTGCAACTCTAGGTATGTTACTACACCCAGATGATTGATAATAGAGAAGGAATTGACAAATGCAATAGCAGCACACCACCAAGAAATTTAATCAAATACAAAAAAGCTTTATTTAGAACGGAACAGCAAACATCTAAAAACAATTAAAACAATTGTCGGACCGCAGTCCGCAAGGAAATGGGACTCCAAGAAATAACAATATTACATTGCCATATACAGTCTTAAATACTGCCTAGATAAACTGCATGTAGGTAATAAATCAACCAATTGTCTGGTCATACAATAATTCCTCTCAAACTCCATATATAAATATAGTTGGAGGATTAACCAAGACAACTGTTAAATATTATGCAGAAAACAATATTCAATGTATTGCTGTCAAACCACAGCAGACTGTTATGAATCCCCAAAGTAAAGGATAACCCCTATGTGCAACCACATATGTGAGATATTGAGGACCGAGGCACACAGCTGCTTGTGCAAAGGGCACCATGCAAGTCAAAGCACGGAGGGCTAAATGCAGAGAATCACATTGAAATGAAAAGAGTCTCTCTCACCAATTGACCCATTAGTCCTGAGCGCTGTGTGTCCGGGAAATGGATGTCCTCCAGAGCTCGTATGGTGCTGGAGTGTTGCAGGGGGGTCCTAGCTTTGGAGAAGGTAAAATGTAATGAAAGGAGCGGGGAGCCCGATACCCACGCGTATCGCCGCTATGCGAGCGGCTTCGTCAGGGAGACGCCTCCCTGACGAAGCCGCTCGCATAGCGGCGATACGCGTGGGTATTGGGCTCCCCGCTCCTTTCATTACATTTTACCTTCTCCAAAGCTAGGACCCCCCTGCAACACACCAGCACCATACGAGCTCTGGAGGACATCCATTTCCCGGACACACAGCGCTCAGGACTAATGGGTCAATTGGTGAGAGAGACTCTTTTCATTTCAATGTGATTCTCTGCATTTAGCCCTCCGTGCTTTGACTTGCACGGTGCCCTTTGCACAAGCAGCTGTGTGCCTCGGTCCTCAATATCTCACATATGTGGTTGCACATAGGGGTTATCCTTTACTTTGGGGATTCATAACAGTCTGCTGTGGTTTGACAGCAATACATTGAATATTGTTTTCTGCATAATATTTAACAGTTGTCTTGGTTAATCCTCCAACTATATTTACAGTTAGGGCCAGAAATATTTGGACAGTGACACAAGTTTTGTTATTTTATCTGTTTACAAAAACATGTTCAGAAATACAATTATATATATAATATGGGCTGAAAGTGCACACTCCCAGCTGCAATATGAGAGTTTCCACATCCAAATCGGAGAAAGGGTTTAGGAATCATAGCTCTGTAATGCATAGCCTCCTCTTTTTCAAGGGACCAAAAGTAATTGGACAATGGACTCTAAGGGCTGCAATTAACTCTGAAGGCGTCTCCCTCGTTAACCTGTAATCAATGAAGTAGTTAAAAGGTCAGGGGTGGATTCCAGGTGTGTGGTTTTGCATTTGGAAGCTGTTGCTGTGACCAGACAACATGCGGTCAAAGGAACTCTCAATTGAGGTGAAGCAGAACATCCTGAGGCTGAAAAAATAGAAAAAATCCATCAGAGAGATAGCAGACATGCTTGGAGTAGTAAAATCAACAGTTGGGTACATTCTGAGAAAAAAGGAATTGACTGGTGAGCTTGGGAATTCTAAAAGGCCTGGAAGTCCACGGATGACAACAGTGGTGGATGATCGCCGCATACTTTATTTGGTGAAGAAGAACCCGTTCACAACATCAACTGAAGTCCAGAACACTCTCAGTGAAGTAGGTGTATGTGTCTCTAAGTCAACAGTAAAGAGAAGACTCCATGACAGTAAATACAAAGGGTTCACATCTAGATGCAAACCATTCATCAATTCCAAAAATAGACAGGCCAGAGTTAAATTTGCTGAAAAACACCTCAAGAAGCCAGCTCAGTTCTGGAAAAGTATTCTATGGACAGATGAGACAAAGATCAACCTGTACCAGAATGATGGGAAGAAAAAAGTTTGGAGAAGAAAGGGAACGGCACATGATTCAAGGCACACCACATCCTCTATAAAACATGGTGGAGGCAACGTGATGGCATGGGCATGCATGGCTTTCAATGGCACTGGGTCACTTGTGTTTATTGATGACATAACAGCAGACAAGAGTAGCCGGATGAATTCTGAAGTGTACCGGGATATACTTTCAGCCCAGATTCAGCCAAATGCTGCAAAGTTGATTGGACGGTGCTTCATAGTACAGATGGACAATGACCCCAAGCATACAGCCAAAGCTACCCAGGAGTTCATGAGTGCAAAAAAGTGGAACATTCTGCAATGGCCAAGTCAATCACCAGATCTTAACCCAATTGAGCATGCATTTCACATGCTGAAATCCAGACTTAAGACGGAAAGACCACAAACAAGCAAGACCTGAAGGCTGCGGCTGTAAAGGCCTGGCAAAACATTAAAAAGGAGGAAACCCAGCGTTTGGTGATGTCCATGGGTTCCAGACTTAAGGCAGTGATTGCCTCCAAAGGATTCGCAACAAAATATTGAAAATAAAAATATTTTGTTTGGGTTATGTTTATTTGTCCAATTACTTTTGACCTCCTAAAATGTGGAGTGTTTGTAAAGAAATGTGTACAATTCCTACATTTTCTATCAGATATTTTTGTTCAACCCTTCAAATTAAACGTTACAATCTGTACTTGAATTCTGTTGTAGAGGTTTCATTTCAAATCCAATGTGGTGGCATGCAGAGCCCAACTCGCGAAAATTGTGTCACTGTCCAAATATTTCTGGCCCTAACTGTATATATGGAGTTTGAGAGGAATTATTGTATGACCAGACAATTGGTTGATTTATTACCTACATGCAGTTTATCTAGGCAGTATTTAAGACTGTATATGGCAATGTAATATTGTTATTTCTTGGAGTCCCATTTCCTTGCGGACTGCGGTCCGACAATTGTTTTAATTGTTTTTAGATGTTTGCTGTTCCGTTCTAAATAAAGCTTTTTTGTATTTGATTAAATTTCTTGGTGGTGTGCTGCTATTGCATTTGTCAATTCCTTCTCTATTATCAATGCTCTTCTAGTTGACAAAGCAGCACCCCTGACCCTTATTGGGAGACCTTATTTCACAGTGGTGCACCTCATTGTTCGCTTTCACTACACCCAGATGAAACATTGTACCAGTAGCAAAGCTCAGGTTGGTAAGACTGCAGTGAAGCTTATAGTACAGGGACGGTTTTATTGAAAATGTAGGCCAAGACAACATACATAATTAGTTCTGCTATCTCATAATTTCTTAACAGTTGTTCTTGTGATTTTAATATTCAAACTGACATACAGTGCCCAGAAATGTTACCATGCAAATCCCATACAATGCAACAGTTAGGCTAGGATCACATTTGAGATGTTGCATCCGATTGTAGGATGCATTAAAAGATGCTTTTTTTCCCCTTGCCATTTCCAAGACATGTGTGTTAATTTTTAACGCATCTGTTAACGCATGCGTTTTCTCATAGACTCGCATGTTAAAAAAAGCATGCATTTTCAATAACAGGCCCATAAATGCTGCAGACCGTGTTTTTGGGTGCACTACCAAAAATGATAGCGTCAAACGCATTGCACTTTTGCAATGCGTTTTTTGCATTGGAGTCTATGGGTGCATTAACGCATGCGTTTTTCAACATTTGCACATGAAAATAACGCTTGCATTTACCAAAAGCATGATGCAAGGGTCACACTTGGGAGCTTGCATCCGTTGATGCATTAAAGGATCCTTAAAGGATGCATTTAAGATGCATTAAAGGATCCTATTTTTACCCTTGCCATTTTCATGGCATGTGTGCATAGTTGTTGCCTCAATTAACTGTTGCGTTAACGCATGGTACATGTATGTACCATGCGTTAATGCATCCGTTAAACCATCCGTTAACGCTTGGTACATAACATGTACCATGCGTTAACGGATGCGTTTGCCATAGACTCCCATGTTAAAAAAACGCATGCATTTTCAAAAACAGGCCTAAGGCTAAGGTCAGACTTGCGTCAAGCATTTGCTAAAAGCATGCGTTATTTTCATGTGCAAATGTTGAAAAACGCATGCGTTAATGCACCCATAGGCTCCAATGCAAAAAACTCATTGCAAAAGTGCAATGCGCTTGACGCTATGCGTTTTTGGTAATGCACCCAAAAATGCGGTCTGCAGCGTTTTTGGGCCTATTATTAAAACGCATGCGTTTTTTCAACATGGGAGTCTATGGGAAATGCATGCGTTAATGTATGGTACATATATGTACCATGGGTTAACGCAAGCGTTAATGCATGCTCTAAAAATGAACATGCACGTCTTGGAAATGGCAAGAGGAAAACAAGCATCCTTTAATGAATCCCTCAAATGGATGCAACCTCCCAAATGTGACCCTAGCCAAAAAACAGTGCAGACCGCCTTTTTTGGTGCACTTGCAAAAACGCATAGTGTCAAATGCATTGCACTTTTGCAATGTGCTTTTTGCATTGGAGTCGATAGGTGCATTAACGTATGTGTTTTTCAACATTTGCACATGAAAATAGCACATGCATTTAGGAAATGCATGACGCAAGTCTGACCCTAGCTTAAATAACGCTACCAAATCCAAGTAATACTAAGATATAGTGTTTGTTATGGTGTGCTCTCACTGGCATAACGCCAACGTATAACTCGCTTGAGAATCCCATTGTAATGCACGCACTGGATGCAGCTCCCTTGACCTAAGCGTGACAGCTTCATGTATTTCTATACTTCTATGAAGCTGTCATGCTCAAGTCAGGGGAGTCACATCTGTTTCGTGCATTACAATGCGATCCTCAAGCAAGTTATATGCTAGTTATATGCCAGTGAGCGTGCATCCTTATTCTGTAATACTGCCATATAATTAATAAATTGCCACCAGTCCACTAGTAGTGTAGTTCAGCCCTATACTAGACAATATTTCAAGTTCACCTACATTGCTTTTTCCTGGCATCTGCATGATATCAGGAGAGTAGTGATGATCCAAAAATTACTGGAGTTTTGCACTTCTTACTGTAGTCGTGAGAATAAAAAAAGTAGTTATTTAGAGACTGAAAGAGTAACCGTTGTTGTATTTTAATTTTTTTTCCCATTAATCAAAATTATACATGAAAATAAGAAACCTTGTAATATATCTTATTTTAGAATTGGTTATTTGTTCTCAATTCAGTGCTAACATTAGTGTTCACTGAATACACTTTCCCATTACTGAGATAGATGACAGTTGTTATTTCAGGAGATCTTGCAGCAGAATGTCCATGTCTGCCTCCAGCTCTTCTATCCTCTCCTCTACATAGAATTTTAAAAGCACCAACTGTCATCTATCTCAGTAATAAGAAAGTCTATCTTTACTGAAAACAGAGTTATACACATGAATTGGGAGGGATAGATCCTTCCAGAAAGAATAAAAAGCAGATTTATCTGATAAAATGTATTATAAACTTTGTTAGTTTCATGTGTACTATTCATTTATTAAATAAAAATTTAAAAGGATGGTTTTTCCTTTGGCACATTTAATCTGTTGCATTACACTTAAACACTTATAGTGCTATTGTATTCTTATGTGACATTTGCTGCATGTTGCCTGTCTTACACTCATATGTCACCTTTTGTGGCCTAAGCAATTTACTGTGAAAATCCGCTGCAACACTAGACAGTATATGTGTGGGAAATAGCATAATGGCTGCATGTGAATAGCAGGGCTGTCTGCACAGCTAACAAAGACAAGGGAAAAAAAAACATGGCAGAAACTGCTTATGAATCTAAGAATAATTTGAGAAATCTTAGCTTAAAGCAGCGGCCGCTGCGTTCAAGAGCCCCGATAACCTACGTCAACGGTTTTTTCTCATTATTACCAGGGTCCTAACCGTGTGCCTCTCATGGTATAATGCTGTATGTGTGGGTTTTATATGCCTCTATCTACAATATTAAAAACCGGGCTCTTGAACGCAGCGGCCGCTGCTTTAAGCTAAGATTTCTCAAATTATTCTTAGATTCATAAGCAGTTTCTGCCATGTTTTTTTTCCCTTGTCTTTGTTAGCTGTGCAGACAGCCCTGCTATTCACATGTAGCCATTATGCTATTTCCCACACATATACTGTCTAGTGTTGCAGCGGATTTTCACTTTAAATGTCGTTTTTTTTCTTGCTTGCACCTAGACATAAGGTTGAAGCCAGTCTTATATTATGTAATTGTAGTACTGACTTTTTGACTGAGCTCCCTTCCCCCGCCCGGTGGCCATGTTTGGTATCCATTTTATTGTAGTCATGTCCATTATAACCCCTCACAGATGGTTTTAATTGTAGATTAGAGGCATATAAACACACTAGCAACAGCAGCATTAACCATGAGAGAGGAACGGTGAGGTTACCGGTCTGAAGCAGGGAAAAGATTTCCATGATCTAGAGTTTGTCTATAAGCAGTTCTGTTCCTTTTTCCCTTGTCTTTGTTAGCTGTGCAGACAGCCCTGCTATTCACATGTAGCCATTATGCTATTTCCCACACATATACTGTCTAGTGTTGCAGCGGATTTTCACTTTAAATGTTGTTTTTTTTCTTGCTTGCACCTAGACATAAGGTTGAAGCCAGTCTTATATTATGTAATAAGCAATTTACTGGACTAGCATGGTCCGTTGAATTTTCCTATACAACCCTGGCAAAAATTATGGAATCACTGTGCTCGGAGGATGTTCATTCAGTTGTTTAATGTAGAAAAAAAGCAGATCACAGACATGGCACAAAACTAAAGTCATTTCAAATAGCAACTTTATGGCTTTCAGAAACACTAAAAGAAATCAAGATAAAAAATATGGTAGTTTGTAAGGGAACCTTTTTTCAGACCAATCAGGGGGAAAAATTATGGAATCACTCAATTCTGAGGAAAAAAACTATGGAATCACCCTGTAAATTTTCATTCCCAAAACTAAGACCTGCATCAAATTAGATCTGCTCGTTAATCTGCATCTAAAAAGGAGTGATCACACCTTGGAGAGCTGTTGCACCAAGTGGACTGACATGAATCATGGCTCCAACACAAGAGATGTCAATTGAAACAAAGGAGAGGATTATCAAACTCTTAAAAGAGGGTAAATCATCATGCAATGTTGTAAAAGATATTGGTTGTTAACAGTCAGCTGTGTCTAAAATCTGGTCCAAATACAAACAACATGGGAAGGATGCTAAAGGGAAACATACTGGTAGACCAAGGAAGACATCAAAGCCTCAAGACTGGAAACTTAAAGCAATATGTCTCCAAAACAGGAAATGCACATCAAAATAAATGAGGAACGAATGGGAGTAAACTGGAGTTAATGTCTGTGACCGAACTGTAAGAAACCGCCTAAAGGAAATGGGATTTACATTCAGAGAAAAGCTAAACATAAGCCATCATTAACACCTAAATAGAAAAAAACAAGGCTACAATGGGCTAAGTAAAAGCAATCGTGGACTGTGGATGACTGGATGAAAGTCCTATTCAGTGATGAATGGCGAATTTGCATTGGGCAAGATGATGATGCTGGAACTTTTGTTTGGTGCCATTCCAAGGAGGTTTATAAAGATGACTGAGAGAACATGCAAATTTCCACAGTCATTGATGACATGGGGCTGCACTGGCACTGGGGAGATGGCTGTCATTACATCTTCAATAAATTACCAAGTTTACATTGATATTTTGCAGAGTTTTCTTATCCCATCAATTGAAAGGATGTTTGGGGATAATGAAATCATTTATCAAGATGATAATGCATCCTACCATATAGCAAAAACATTCCTTGAAAGAAGACACATAAGGTCAATGTCATGGCCTGCAAATAGTCCGGATCTCAATCCAATTGAAAATCTTTGGTGGAAGTTGAAGAAAATGGTCCATGACAAGGCTCCAACCTGCAAAGCTGATCTGACAACAGTAATCAGAGAAAGTTGGAGCCAGATTGATGATGAGTACTGTTTGTCACTCATTAAGTCCATGCCTCAGAGACTGCAAGCTGTTATTAAAGCCAGAGGGGGTGCAGCAAAATACTAGTGATGTATTGGAGTGTTCTTGTGTGTTTGTTTCTCACGATTCCATAATTTTTTTCTCAGAATTGAGTGATTCCATAATTTTTTCCCTCTGCTTGGTCTGAAAAAAAATTACTCTTACTGACTACCACATTTTTTATCTTGATTTCTTTTAGTGTTTCTTCAAGGCAGGGAGTTGCCATTTGAAATGACTTTAGTTTTGTGCCATGTCTGTGATCTGCTTTTTTTTCTACAACATTAAACAACTGAATGAACATCCTCCGAGCCAGGTGATTCCATAATGTTTGCCAGTGGCTGTAGAATCATAAATGCTGCAACAATCTGGTCAGAATAGCTTATATTTTATCTCAGTAGTAGATTTTGTCTATATTGCATAAAAAACTTCCATTTTTTTCAATTTCCTTTTTGGAATTAGGCGTTGATTTTCAAATGAAGACCTTGGTGGTGGATGGAGAACCAGCAATATTACAATTGTGGGATACAGCAGGTCAAGAAAGGTGAGGCATCCAAAGTTTTATGGTAATATCTAGGATGAGCAAGTAGCAAACTATTTGCACTTGATATACTCATAACGAGTAGTTTATAATACTTGCATATTCGTTCGAATAGTGAGTGCAATGTTAGTCAATTAGTGATAGGCTTCGTCCACACACATCCGGCCATAAAAAGAGTCTTTCCGGGACAGGGTGGGAGGGTGGGCTTTTTTGGGTCTCTACTGCATAAAACACCTTGCAGTTCCCCCCAGAGAGAGTCTAACATTCAATCTGCTCTCACTGAGATGTGAGCTCCCATTGTTGACTGAAGGGAGCAGTCAATTTGTGTCAAATTGATAACGATCCACAAATCACTCACCAGCACCAGCGATATTCGCCATGTAACCAGTATTGTCAATACTGTACTATCCGTGCGAGTAACGAGTAATAACTCGATCAATCTTACTTATATCTCACAATATTTATGTCAATGACTATATAGCCCCCAATGTTCATTTCCTTTTTTGTTCCTATGCGTTTTTATATAAAATGAAAGGGCATTTGGGGATATCACATCTTGCAACAGACTCAAGTTAAAAGACAATGAACTTTTGACCCTTCTTATGTGAGCTGTCTCGCTTCGATTTATGGCTTTCCGCTCTCGCTGGGGAATCTTCAGGTCTCCACAGGCCACTAGAACAATAATACAATCTGTTCCTCTTATCTTACAATTTTGACTTTACTTTCCCAGCTTCTCTTTTCCCCTCCCTAGCTTTAGGACTCTGCTTTACGTCACCTGTCGTATTTACTACATCACCTAACCCTGCTTATGTATATATGTATATGTCTTTAAAATTTGTGTCATTATCAGCATAACGAAGAAGCCATAGTGTCTCGAAAGCTTGCTATGCTTGCCATCTTTTCAGTTAGCCATCTACTGAGGACTCACATATTTCAATATTTTTCTATCTACTGGCTAACACGGTATAAACATTCTTTACCTTATCTTCTTTTTCCATTAATTCATGAATTAGCGTTTTTTTTAGACTATATGGCACACATTGAGTATTGGGTGTTTTTTTTACCTCAGTATTTGTAGTCAAAACCAGAATGGAGCAAACAGGAAACGTCTATAAAAACATGTCACCACTTCTGTATTGATCACCCACACCTGGTTTTGGCTTATAAATAGTGAGGGAAAATCTTATCAAATACTGAGGTAAAAACCCACCAAATACTGAGGAAGAAATCTCACCAAATGCTGAGGTAAAAAAATCACCAAATACTCAACATGCAAATATGGGCTAAGAATCACAGTTTTCACCAAGATTTTTATCTTAGGCCACGTGCACATCCTAAGTATTTGGTGGGTTTTTTACCTCAGTATTTATAAGCCAAAACCAGGAGTGGAACAATCAGAGGACAAGTATAATAGAAACACGTCACCATTTTTGTATTTATCACCCACTCCTGGTTTTGGCTTATAAATACTGAGGTAAAAACCCCACCAAATACTCAAGGTGTGCATGTGGCCTTATAGTCTAGTTTTTGACAGGTCAGCTGCTATATGGTTTGCCAACATGCATGCATCCCTATGGATGAACGGCTGTGATTAGGATGTCAGTACCTGGTGAAGAAGCAGTCGGTTACTGTAGATCAGAACTTGTCCCAGGACTCAGTGAATGTTGACCTCTACAACTACATTTACCTGGAGATTAGTAGGGAGGCTAGAAGAATTCTGTCTCCACTACTTGGCAAGTTTGTGGGCGGTACATTTTAAAAGCGGGACGTCATGTCTCTGCAACTGACCGAAGTTTCTCTAGTGGAGGGGACCAGTGGCAATAGGAATGACAGGCAGAAGGAACACATTGATTGCATGTTTTCACAAGGAGGGAAATTTATAAATGCCTGCTCAAGGAAGGAATGAGTTTGAGTGGGTTAAGATATGGGACCCAGGCAAAACTTTTTACTGCAAAACAGATGCATGCAAAAAAGGGGTGCTTCTAGGTTTGTAATCTAAGAGATATTGGAGGGGTATATCATGTGTAAAGGGCTATGCTTATATGTACCTGAGGTGCATTATGTGTGTTCTGCGAAGCTGTGTGTGTGTATAATGTTCTTCAGAGAAACACTTATGGAGCTGACGTTTAACTTTTTACTTTTAACTCCCATAAAAATTATATCGACTCCTCCATAGAAGATATGTTTTTCCTATTTTTTGTTGTCTAAATCTATGGGTATAGAAAGCTGCGCCCTATAGTCCAATAAATTCATTAATCTTCAACAATGGTTGATAAATTACATTTTATTATAGATCTTTATTTAAAACAAAGGTAGATTTAGAGCTAGTAACAAAATCACTAACTTTGTTGTTTCAGATTTAGGAGCATTGCGAAGTCTTACTTTAGAAGAGCAGATGGAGTTTTGCTTCTCTATGACGTGACTTGTGAGAAGAGCTTCTTGAATGTCAGAGAATGGATAGATATGATTGAGGTAATGTTATAGCAGCTCAAAATATACACACATGTATACCCCTTACATGCAGGTATATAATTAAATATACCGTAATACGTCATTTGATTCATGATGCCTTAACCATGCGGAGCATGAATAAGAGCCTGACTGCAGCAAGCATATTTTTTTCTGAATCCACTCCTTCATTTCAGAGATAATACTTTAAAGATCTGGTGCAGCCCCTGCCTTAGGGTACATTCACACGCTGCGTATTTGCTGCATATTTTTACGCGGGTGCTCTTGCAGTTTTTGTAGCCAAAACCTGGAGTGGCTGATTAAAACCAGCAGTGGGTGACTAAATACAGAAGTGGAGCACTTGTTTCTATTAGACTTTTCCTCTGATTGTTCCACTCCTTTTGGCTACAAAAACTGCAACAGCACTTGTGTAAAAATACACAGCAAATATGCAGTGTGTGAACGCATCCTTACTCTTACCAGCGCTGCTGGTGGTAATTGACATACAGAGAGAGACCTGTCAATCACAGATAGCAAGGACAGGAAGAGCCATTTGGGGACTGAGCTGGACTAGTCTTGCCTTCAGCCATGTTCCCCAGATGGATCTGTAACCCCTTCCCAAGCAGGCAATTTTCCATTTTTGCACTTTCATTTTTTCCTCCCCTATTTGAAGAGTGAAAACTTTATTTATTCCACCGTAATAGCTGTGTAGAGTTTGTTTTTATAATACCAAAAAAGGACATACTTATGGGCTTGTGCATGCCACAATATTTATATCAAAAGTTTATTAGTAATTCACAAAAATTACTTCCCTGAGGAAGCTGCGTAGTGCAGCAGAACGTATGGGAGCCCGGACCTCCATGTTGCAGCCGTATACTGGGTAACATTGGGTGAATGGAGTGTGTTTTGTGGTTCTCCCCCTCTCTGTCCATTCTTATTTGAGACTTGAAGGTTGATAGAGATCCTGTTGATATATGCTTAAATATTGTATATTCAGGATGGATCCCATCCAGGTTTATTTAGCATATGGTATATACCATTAGGGGTGATATGCATTGTTCATTGCTACTTTCCCTGAGCTTTTTTTATATAATTTTTGTATATAAAACTCATCTATTCCAACAAGCCTACAACCCATGATGAGACCCAGCGCCGCTCCACCAACCGCTTGGCGCTTCCCCCCCCCTATCGTGTCATCCCCCCACCCCCGTAGACTGTGAACCCTCGTGGACAGGAACCTCTCCCGTCGTGTATCAGCAAGCATTGACTGCTCATATGTACTGTACCTGTCCTTGTTACCCCCACTCCTTATGTAAAGCGCCATGGAACCAATGGCGCTATATAAATAAATAATAATAATAATAATAAACATGTGGATTATGCAACCGTGGTCATGGGACCTACATTCGTTTTAAATGTTTTTAAACTGTCTGTTGCACCAGTTTTTTGTGAATTACTAATAAACATTTGATTGTGGTGTGCACAAGCCCATATGTATGTCCTTTTTTGGTATTTTAGGTTGTTCCCATACATACATTTTGTAGCACCCCTATACATTATTTAGATAATATTTTGCTGTGCAGCTCCTCTTTTCTATATAATAGAGTTTGTTTTTTGCGGGACTACTGGTATTTTATCATGTAATGCACTGGAAAGCAGATAAAAAATTCCAAGTAAGGCAAAACAGAGAGAAAAGCGCTATTCCTAATTGTTTTATATTTTTTTAGCAACAGCAATCATTTTATGGCGAAAAATACCTCAAAGTATGATTCTGCATGTCAATATGATTATGGAGATACCAAAGAGACATACCCTTTGTGAAAAGTGGTGTGATTTAAACTATATTTTTTAGCTTTTTGTATCAGTATGTCATATGTTGGTAAGAGGTTAAAGTATATTTTAATAATACACCTCGTTGTAACTGTGCAGCAAGTCATGCTTCCTGTGGTTTGGGCAGCTTAACTTGGATGACATGTTCCCTTTAGTTTAAAGTTCTTTTTAGACTTGGTAACATAAGTCGTTTAGATCACCTAGAAATTATGATAAGACGTATATTAATCAACTAAATTATGGCATTAACTAAAAAACAGAAAAAACAGAACTAAAAATAAGGCACCTGCAGGACTTAAGACAGAGTGCCCAATTCATTATTGCATTTTCACCCATTTTTGTTTCTTTTTTGGTGTATTTCACCTGTTTTTACATTTGCAGATGGTGTCTCCAGATGTTTTGGCTGATTTATCAATTGCGACTTTGTAAACTGTTGATAAATCTTTGCTCCAATGCAATGCAATCCTTTCCACTGAAGAGTGAATTTATTTATGCCTAACATTTTTATACAGATTTTGTGACCATATTAGCTGATAATTCAAATTTTTGTGCTAACAAGCTGCAAAAAAGGTTAAAGACATGAAAAAGGGCATTTTAATTCTCTGCAAAACCTAGGAATCTTATCCACCAGTTAAATGAATTTGGTAGTCAACGAATATGAAACCCAAATTACTTAAAAATAAAATGCAAATGATGAATAAGGCCCACAATTCAACAGGTTTATTCACCACCACGTGTACAACTTTTTTGCCAAAATATTTTTACGTGCGTGTAGATGAATTAACCAGTTGAATTTTTTTTTTCAAATCCCAGCTCTGTTACTCTTACTGTCTTTTGGATATCTCAGGAATTGTTCCAACCTAAATGTAAAGTGCCCCTAACCTGTCTATGCTGAATAATTGAAGTGTGTGGTGTCAAATATATCTATATTTCTAAATGACCACTGTAGGTTTATATACCATTTAAGCTGTCTTGTTATTTTGCAGGATTCAACAAATGACAGTATACCTATCATGATGGTTGGGAATAAAGCAGACCTCAGACAAACACTCTCAGAACAAGGTCATAAATGTGTACCCACCAGTTATGGAGAGAAGCTATCCATGGTAAGTGTCAAAACAAAAGAAGACCTGTCGCAGGAAAAAAACACTAGTAACCTGCAGATGTAGGGTTAACCTGCCGGTCAATAGCATTTTAGTGTTTGGAACCTACTCAGCAGCTCTATTTTGAATCCTGCTGCCGGGAGGAAAAGAACTTTAATCTTCCAGGCATCATATGGGGTTCACTCATCATTGTGGTTGAGTCACTCCTCAGTGTATCAAGAATGGCGGCTGTACCCGCACCCTCCGCACTAACTTACACCTCACTTAGCATTAGAGGAGGTTGTTAGTCAGTGTGAGGAGCACAGATGCGACCACATGTGCTGAGCTTGTATCATTTCCTGCACATGTTGGATGATCTGAACAGCTGACATGTGCAGGTAACAGATGAGGGTGGATCAGATCTAACCCGTTAGTTTGCGCTGTAAAACCCTGACAGCGCAATCTAACGCGCCGATCATGGGGTGCTGATGTGTTGCCACGACAGCTAGGGATCAGATGATAACCCCTGTCATTGTCATGACTGACTTCCTGTGAAAGCTGGCTGAGCGCCGGCATTTTCAGGAGATGATCATTTCTGCAGAATGGATTAGACACAGCAGTGCTGAGGTGCCAATAAGGGGACATGTATGGTAAAGAAAAGTGAAAAAAAAAAGTTTTTAAACATGTGAAGAAAATAAAAAAGCATAACATTTCAAATCGCCCCCCTTTTGCTTTTGCCCTATTAAAAATTTAACTATTAAAAAAATACACATAATTTGTATCACCTCATTCAATAATGCCCAATCCATCCAAATATAAAGTCAATTAACCTGATTGGTAAACTGCGTAATGGGATAAAAATCAAAACGCCAAAAATTATTGTTTTTTTGGTCGCCTCAACATTACATAAAATGCAATAACAGGCTATCAGAAAATGACTTCTACCTAAAAAAATGGATCAAACCAGCAATGTGAAGCCGGCCTCAGATTATTCCACCATAATTGTTACCATTACACTAATCACTCTTCCTAAATCCAAAATATGCTGTCTTTAATTGGATTGACTTAACACTCCCTTAATTAATGTGACGGTGGAGGCGTCAGTTGAACTTAGATTACACCAGGGGTCTCAAACTCCAGGCCTCGAGGGCCGCAAACACTGCAGATTTTCAAGATTTCCTTACTATTTGACAGTTGACAGATTACCAACTGTCAAATACTAAGGAAATCTTGAAAACCTGCAATGTGTGCGTTCCACGAGGTTTGAAGTTTGAGACTCTTGTATTGCACGGAACCCTTCATACAATGGGATGCTTACAAGGCTACGATCAGGGGTGTTTTGCTAACACTTTAGCTTCTTGTAGGTAAGATATCAAAAAATGTGTGCATCAAATAATCATACTTATAAAATCTCCATTTATTAGAAATAAGTTAAGAACAATTTTTCAGCATGTAAAATTCCAAAGGTCAGTGCATCATGGTCTTTACGCGACTCATTTCGCTTCTTAGTAGTCTTACTCATGATTATAGTTCAAGGCAGAAATAAACTGTTTGAATAGTCCTACCAGAAACAAGAAAAAAAAGGTTACAAGGCTACGATCAGGCGGGATTTGCTAGCGCTTTGCTTCTTGTAGATGAGATATCAAAAACTGTGTGGTATCGCTGAGAAGGATTTGTTGGTTGCCATACTTGCTCAAGCTGGCAGACTGATTACACTATTCAGCAGTGGTTAACCTAACAAACCTTTTGTTGCTAAAGGGACATACTGAGAAAATAATTTTGTCCAAAGCTATTGCATTTTTTTCAATGGGAGATACAATTGGTAATTTGCTTGCATACCTAGCACACTTGAAAAAACGTTGTACTTCAATTCTGGGCTTACAGGACTCTGGGGGAACCTATGTTACATTTCCTTAATCAAGTGTTTAAAAATTTGTACTCTAACATTTACAGACCTAAATTACACTTGGGTTGTTTTAATCCATCTGCACCTTTAAGGGATCATGCTCTGTAGAAGGTGTCAGCAGATGAATCCATGGCATTGGAGGACCCTCTGTCTTTAACTGAAGGCTATAAAGTCTCTTCAAACTAGGAATCCTCCTGTGCCTCATTAATGACCTCCATTAATTATAAATAGATACCCTTGCTCCTGTACTAATTAAAACGTATGAGGAAGCCTTTAAGATAAAATTTCTCCCCCATTCCATGAGGGCAAGCCTGATTGTAGGGTAATACTCATCTCTACCACCCTGATTCCATCTTTAATTTGAACATAAAAATGTTAGGCAATATCTTGACTACCGTATATACTCGTGTATAAGCCGACCCGTGTATAAGCCAACCCCCTTACTTTTGCCCCCAAAACCTGGGAAAACCTATTGACTCGTGTATAAGCCGAGGGTGGACCCCAGCACAGGTATACAGCCCCCAGCAGTGTGGTATACAGCAGCAGCCCCAGTGGTAGTATACAGCAGCCCCAGAGGTATAAACAGCAGCCCCAGTGGTAGTATACAGCAGCAGCCCCAGTGGTATATACAGCAGCATCCCCAGTGGTAGTATACAGCAGTCCCAGTGGTAGTATACAGCAGCCCCAGAGGTAGTATATAGCAGCCCCAGAGGTAGTATACAGCAGCCCCAGTGGTAGTATACAGCAGCCCCAGAGGTAGTATACAGCAGCCCCAGAGGTAGTATACAGCAGCCCCAGAGGTAGTATACAGCAGTCCCAGAGGTAGTATACAGCAGCCCCAGTGGTAGTATACAGCAGCCCCAGTGGTAGTATACAGCAGCCCCAGAGGTAGTATACAGCAGCCCCAGAGGTAGTATACAGCAGCCCCAGCAGTATATACAGCAGCCCTGGGGGTATACAGCAGCCCTGGGGGTATACAGCAGCCCCAGGGGTAATACAGCAGCTCCCAGGGGGGATACAGCGGCCCCCAGGGAGGATACAGCGGCCCCCAGGGGGGATACAGCGGCCCCCAGGGGGGATTACAGCAGCCCCCAGGGGATACAGGGGATATACAGCTGCCCCCAAATGCTGGCACTCGCCCCCCTTGTAAGGGCCACCCCCCCCCCCCCTGCTGCTTATCTTACCATCCCGGTCTTCTGCACAGCGCCGATCCTCGGTGCTCCGTTCTCCATGCTCCATCCTCGCTGCATCTGGGATCCCCGGCAGTCGCACAATGATGTCATATGCCTGCGACGGCCGGGGATCCCGGATGTAGCAGGACGGGAGCATGAAGAACGGAGCACCGAGGAGCGGCGCTGTGCAGAAGACCGGGATGGTAAGATAAGCAGCGGGGGGGACCCTTACAAGGCGGGCGAGTGCCAGCATTTGGGGGCATATATGCACTGCTTCCCCCTGCCGCTGATTGACAGGGGGAAGCAGTGCATATATAATGAGCGGCCCCGACTACCGTATTGACCCGTGTATAAGCCGAGGGGGAGACTTTTCAGCCCAAATTTTGGGCTGAAAAACTCGGCTTATACACGAGTATATACGGTAATTAGTTCAATGCATTTTTTACATTGTAATTCAACCAGATGAAATATGATTTATGTTGAGAAAACCAAAGATATCAACATCATCTGTTTCTTAATATTGTTGTGGAATTCTCACAAAAGATTCAGTGTTATGTCTTTTTCCTTGATAAATGTAAAAATTTTAATTTTATTTAATGGTGATATCTCAAAAAAGTATTTAGGAGAGATAATATAGGACCTTCTTATACTACCCCGGTGGCCAGGGTTAGGACTAATTATTTCTGGACTATTCTCTCTACAATACTAGAAATGGCTATCTACTCTCCTATTTAATGTTTGCCTTGACATTGAGTTCCTTGAGACAGACACCACTGTCAGGCACGCTTCACAATTGAGGACATCATCAGTTCATTTTGAACAAAAATACCCTCTTTGTGGTTTACCTTACAGAAGGTCCATCTCTGGCTTTCTTATTTAGTTGACTGTGCATAATCTTTACTAGGAATGAATTGGAATACTGTAAATGCAAACTATTCTCAATTGTTGAATCTAATATTCCTCCTGCAACTAATACTTTGCCATTACAAAGCATTAAAGAGAGATATCAAGTTAGCACTAACCTCATTCAGTATCGGTAACTTAACCTAGGCCCAGATCTGCAAACAGTAGAACAAAGGTTAAAAGCATGGTCTTCACTACTCCTACATTTTTTAGAGATTAATATTTTTTTTAAAGATCTTCCTACCTACATTTCTATATCTATTTTTTTCATAAATGTTCTATTCCTATTTCACTTTCCTATTTAAAGGGACTCTGCCAGGTCATTTTTCAGTATGATTCTAATATTACCCTTGAATAGTGCCTAGACATCCCTTTTAAAAACATGTAAAATCATTATTGTACCATTTGTAGTTTCCTTGCTTTAAGCATTTTCACACCCTACAAGCAGCTGCATTAGTCCTCTTCATTACTTTCACAGCCGAATAGTCCGGCCTGTATATGTGTTATTTAAATATCTATGCCTATCCAAGCTGGTGCTCTGTTCCTCCCCTCTGTGGTGGGAGGGGGAGGTGTTTTGTCCTGCACTTTGTGCTATCTATAAGAGATTTCTATTTTATGAATGTTGGTTTTCCTGCATACATGTAACGTGTGTATCTGCTGAGCAAATTATCAAATGTTCTTATAATCACATGGAAATATCTCAGACTGCACACACTACACACATACCTCAGATACACACAATGACATGATGAGGTCAGAACTGCAGCTAAGATCACACACCTCCTCCCCCTCCTTTCTGCCCTGTTTGCAATGAATAAGTCACACAGCATAGCAAATCACAGGAGGGCAGGACAGTGTAATGATGCATGAATATTCATTCCTTGGGGAATAGGCAGAAGAGAACTCACTGTGATTGATAGATGTAATTAATCTTTTATTTTGAGGTTTACAGAGGATAGGAAGGGAATATAAATAATAGGAATACATGAATAGAAAGAGCTTAGAGAAAGGAATTAGAAAATGGTATCAGTTACATATGGTATTTTGACCTGACAGATTCCCTTTAAGTTTCTACATGGTATTATGCTTTATTTCTTTTGACATGGCTCCTTCCCTAGATTCAGTCTGCCCACCTTATAAACTTCTAAAGATAGAAGTGGATTAGTTAACCCTGATGTGATTTACTATTTCCTGGTATTGCAGCTAATGTATGCACCTGTGGCTTAATATATTCTTTACTTATGTGGCAACTGCAGTTTATGATGCTCACTGTGGGAAAATGAAGGCCTAGCCAATGCCCTTTTTCAGCACAAGTCTCCTAAAGTTTCCCCACTTCCAAATCACCCATGAAGTTGTTTCAAATTAGGTGAAGTGTCAGTTTGAACAATCCCTGATGGCCACTTTACACGTCCCGATATCGGCGTCCAACTCCGATAAAAAGTCACGTGGTTCGTGTGTTGGCCCCGATATCATTCGTGCGTTGTATGGTGTAAATGTCCAATACGATACACGAACGATGCCAAAACGATTTCGGGGAAGAAATGAGCAGGCTCTCCAACGGCCCGATATTGGATGGACGATGTGGCTGGATCGTGCTGTGTGAAAGCCCAACAACGATGTGGAGTACAACTTCCCTATTCTTTCCCATGTTAAATGGTCATTCCTAGGTTGGCCTTACAAGGGGGCGTAGACATCGCAGTTGTGTTGCCTGCCAATATCGCGCTGTGTAACATCTCCTATGCGATCTTGGAATTCTGCCCAGAAAAAGCGTGCTCCCGCGTCGTTGTATCCAACATCGGCCCGATGTTGGGACATGTAAAGTGGCCATTAAACTTCCCTATGGCTTAACCAAAGCTTTCCACACTTTCATAACTTTAATAGTGTGACTGTGTAGACCTCCTATAGAATCTAATATCTTGATTAATTAATTCTTAGCCAATCTACATTTTGCTCTTTGCAGGAAAATGCAAGAGTTATACCTATATCTAGGTTATTCCAGTAATTACAACTTTGGCATGTTATCCAGTTAGAGTTAGGTTCTTTAGAGGATCAGTTACAATGTTAATTTCTAGAATCTATGCTTTGAACCAAACATTTATCTAAACCCCTCCCCAATATATTTAAAAAAAACATTTTTTTTTTTTTTATTATTGAACCATCTTTTTATTAGGTTTTCAACATATGAACAAATTTCCAGAAATTCAAAAAAGTCCGAATATACATGTCTAGCATAAATATATGAAACTGGTCATAAGCCTTTAAAGATAATGACATACATCCAATTACAATTATGTACAGTAATTCCTATTAACCCTCCCCCCACCCTCCCCTGGAAATCATCCTCAAATTATGACATTCTCGTTTACTAGAAAAGAAAAAGATTATGCTGTTAATATAAGGCATCTAATCTCATCTGTCTCACCTATTCACCACATCTCAGTCTGCCCAATGTCCCTCCTAATTCCTCCAACGCGTACCACGCTGAGGAACGGAAGGGTATCATAAAAATTTTTATTTCACCATCTGTGAACTCTTTTTCGATGAATGTTTTTCACTTGAAGACAAATTTTTTGGTTAGTTTACTTGGGTTACGTAGCGTATCTAAAGACTCAAGTGTCAATGTGTGACGCATCATCATTTTGATCTGAGACAAGTCGGGGGGTCTATCGTTGAGCCAATGCTGGAGGAGAAGCCTTTTTAGCTATCAGTGCAATATAATGCCACAGGATATGCGGATGTCTACTAGTGTTAGAGTTTGCCTGGTAATGGAAAATCCATTGCATCGGATCCAAATTCTCCATGTCCCCACATATTTCTTTAGCCCACATTTCCACCCTTCTCCAATAATTTTGTGAGTCAGGGCAGGAACATAGACCATGTTCCAGGTCCGTCATGGATGATTTACATTTTGGGCAATGAACCCATCTTCCTTGGTTGGCCTGAGAAGGAGGTATATTAAAACCCTGAATAGTACCGTGCATGATCCTGAATTGAGAATCCCTCCACCTCTCATTAGTAATATAACGTCTTACGAGTCCCCACCCTTCTAGGATCTTCTGAGTAAGTTCTGAATCATTTATATGTTTACGCCACTTGTTAAAAAACCCTCTCCTCCTTTGCGGTCGTAGTACTTGCTGTAGTTTAGCTGTAGTTTTGGACACATCACATTCATTTATGTTTAGCAGTTCAGACCATAAATTGTTCTCGATTTCTCCAGAAAGATCCCGCAAATGTGAAAGGAGATGGTGGTTCAACTGGCGAAATTGTATAACATGAAACTGGGGTAAATCATAGACGGACAACACCTCCCTCTCAGTCATCCATCTTTTTTCCTCAAAATGAATAAGGTCATCCAATGTATGGACACCCTTATCTCTCCAAGCCTTAAATAGAGAGTTTTCACGTCCCAGCGGGAAGGCCGGACATCCCCGTGGACTAAGTCGCCTAGAAACTCTCCACGCTAAGTTAAGCTTTTTCCTAACCTCTTTCCATGTTATAATAGTATCCCTGTATATCACCGTGTTTTTCAAGGTGGCGGGGAGACAGGATAATGGGGAATGTAATAAGGCGGATAAGTCCCAGGGTTTGGCCCAGTCTCCCTCCAATTTTACATCTGAAAATCTACTTGTGCCTTTCATCCAATCCAATACATTTCGTAAAATGCACGCTAAATTATATCCCCTGATGTCTGGGAGCTGTAGGCCCCCTTCTTGTTTAGATTGAATTAAGGCTCTAAAGGCTAGTCTAGGCTTCTTGCCCCCCCACAAAAATCTAGAAAAAGCTTTGTTAAGCCTCATTATATCGACATGCTTCAGCAACATAGGGATAGTCTGGAGGGGATAAAGTAGTCTCGCGAAGCTGACCATTTTAAGTAAATGGCAGCGTTCCATCAGAGAGAGTGGCAGCCCCTTCCATCTCGCTAGTTCTTGTTCTATCGTCATGATGATCGGTAAGAAATTGAGTCTGTATGTCATTCCACTAGATCTGGCCAAGTGTACTCCCAAATATTTGATACTATCTTTCGCTATTGGCAGGCCACAAAAGTATTTCCCTTTCCGCGAACCATCTCCCGGATTTATGAAAAGGATTTCACATTTACCTTTATTTAGGGAGAATCCTGAGTGGTTACCCCATGTCTCTATGTCTGTCAATATATCCGGGAGGTCTCTTTCTGGATTTTGAACATACAAAATTACATCATCAGCAAAAAGTGAGAGCTTAATCTCGTCACCTCCCACTCTAAAACCCTCATAAGTACTATGACGTTCCAGATATAAGGCCAGAGGTTCTATGGCCAAATTAAAAAGAAGGGGTGATAGCGGGCAGCCCTGTCTCGCTCCCTTCTGGAGAGAGAAGGAATCCAACAGAAAGCCAGGTGTGCTAACACAAGCTTTGGGATTGCTATAGAGGGCACAAATATATTGCCGAAAGGGGCCCGTTAGTCCTATGGAGTCCAGTACCTTACCCAGCCATGACCATCTGACATTATCGAATGCTTTTTCAGCGTCCAGAGTAATCATGGCTGGGTTTCCCCCTCCAACCTTGTTCTCTTTCCCATGACATCCAACATAAGCATCGTTTTTCGTATGTTTGTCGTAGTCGATCTCCCCTTGATAAAACCCGCCTGATGTGTGGGTATTAGTTTGGGCAAAATCATTGCCAATCTATCAGCCAGTAATTTAGAGAGGAGCTTCAGATCCTGATTTATTAAAGAAATCGGTCTGTGGGTGTCTTTCCCGATTTAGGAATCAATTTGATATAGGCCAAATTCATTCTGTCCGGTATGGGAGCCCCCTGTAGTATCTCATTATATAGGTCACATAGTACCGGAGAGATCTGCTCTCTCAGTGCCTTAAAGAAAGCACCGTTATAGCCATCTGGTCCAGGTGCTTTACCCATGTTTACATTTTTTATAGCCATCTCAATTTCGTCAGTCGTGACTGGGCTATTAAGAAATTGGATGTCCTCCTGGGAAATAGTTGGCAATTCAATTTTGTTTAACCAGGCAAGACCTTCTGGGTCATCAGTGTTCACCTCCGTGTAAAGAGATGCATGAAATTTGCCTAACACTCGGGAAATGTTTTTGGGGTCATTCCAGGTATTGCCATGTTCATTAAAATACACCTTTTAAAAATGAAACAAGGGACATAGACAACTCTACATTTTAATCTACAATTTGTAATCTAATTTTGGTTTCACAAAACAGTTTTTATTCTTTTTCCTCTGTAGACTTATGGAGCTTTATTTTGTGAAACCAGTGCCAAAGAGGGATCAAATATAGTGGAGGCCGTCCTTCATCTTGCTCGGTATGTATAATACGTACAACAAATGTATGGATAAAAGCAGGAGCTAAAATAAACCATTCAGCATAAACTGGGTCATTGTGAACAAGGACAACAAAGCAATAAAATTGCAAATGATAGGTGAAAGGCATTATTAGTAGTAGGTATTTTATATGATGTAGCCCTCCATATTTATCTGAAATAATGTAAGGACTCACTCTTGAGTGCGGACACTGCTGTGATCTAACCATTGGGGATTATCTGCAAAGTAGGGCGGCTGTGTGTGCTTTAAGATTTACTTTCTATTGTCTTTTCTTGTATAGGGAAGTAAGAAAGCGCAGTGATAATGAAGATGACAGGGGATCTGTAACCAACCTTTCGGGAGCCATTACCAAAAAGCCGACACAAATGAAAAACTGCTGTAACGTATAAAGTTTTCGAACAACACCCCTTCCAATTATGCAATGCTACTTTTTATAAGATGTTTTGGACACAGGATTGTAAATAAATGATATTATAGGACCTATTTGTTCCCCATAGCTTGCTCCTCTAATGCACTTTGCACCTGGCAACTGATATGTTGTTATTTATGTATCAGTACATGTACAGATTATAGTATAAGTGAGATAAAAGATTATTGTATGTGAACAGGCCTCTCAATAATAAACATGTCAGAAGTCTATGTATTGAAGATGTTTATCCACATGTTTTTGTACATTTATTTATAGATGTAACTCTTTATGATATTTTGGAGAGGTTCTGAAATCTGCTTTTTAAATGGAGTCTGTCGACCCAAACTGACTGACAGTTTAAATCATACCCATAGCCTAGTAGGGAATAAAGCCCCTATAAAAAAAAATCACACTTTTAGTATTCCTATTGCTGCCTCCATTCTTCAGAAACGGATGTTTAATCAAATATGCTAAGTAATACTCGGTGCACTATTGGTTTGGCTCAGGAGGAGGCTCAGTACAACATTCAGCCCATTGATTTGACATGGTTCCCTCTCTGGTGATTGACAGAACTGGCTAGCCTGGAGTTAATGTCTGTAGGGAAAGCTTAAGCAAACCAGTACTGTCATTCACCAGTGAGGGAGATGGTATGCAGATTCATCGGACAGAGCATTGCACTGAGCAGCTTAATTAGGTTATTTCATCAAACTTTAGTTTCTACAGAACCAAGGCAGAAATTAGAACACCAAAGGTGAGATTCTGATAGGTGCTATATCCTCTATAAGGCTATGGGCTTAGTTTATACTGCCAGTTTGGGCACATAGACTCCCTTTAAGCACTATGTGTTTGTCCTAAATTTCACTATAACAATTGCTCTAATACATATTTTATTAAAAAAAATCAATGCCAAGAATGTGGTTGTGTTGTCTTTTTATTATTTCATTGTAAGCAGGTGTGTAAGATTTAGTTCCTACAATGAGTTTATTGCACAAAACCAAAACCTATACCTCTTAGGCTATGTGCAAATGGTGCGGATTTATCGCGGATTTTACCACGTATTTGGTGCGTATATTCAACAGATCTGCAACAAACCTGCAGCACAGTGGAAGCACAGTGTATTGGGACTTGGAAGACCTATGCTAACACTGCAGGTTTTTCCATTTTTTACAGTGCGGGAAAATCTGCAGCATGTCAATGATTCCTGCGGAATTTTCCGACAAAACGCAGCACTCCCCAATGCATAATGTACCATTTCATTTCTGTGTCTCTCTCCCCTCTCCCTTTCCTCCCCAGAGCAGAGACATAAGTTTGAGTCTTGAACACATGTTAAAAACAAAAACTACCGTAACCTATGACTCTGAAGTATATATCTAAAAGACATGGTGAACAACAGTGTGATTAGCCTTTTTTCATATCAGCACCCCATGGAATCCCAAGTGTTAGATTAGGAATACAATGTGTGTCACGCACATGGGTGTGGATTCTCCGTGTGACAGTACCGGGCTCACCCTGGAGGGACTAAGCGGCTGCCTTCTCTTAACTAGAGTCTTTGATATTAAGGTTAGACTTGTGCTAATAGGTAGCTGCCAGGTGCCACTCCAGGAGAACTCGTGGAAGAGGCGCAGGTGACCCCAGGGGTAGGAGTGCTGATACAGGCTCCGGTGCTTGTAGGATGACCAGAGAGGAAGATAGGTGAGCACAGGCTGGTACCAGCAGGTATGGACAGGGTTCAGGTAGACACAGCGGTTTAGGAAAATGCTGGCAGGTACAGGCAGTTTCGGGTAGGTACAGTGGGTTGGGTAGAAGCTGCCAGGTACTGGGAGGTTCAGGTAGATTGCAGGAGCTCTCAACTGAATATGAATAGGAGCACCAGTACTGGTTTAGTGCAGTGTAAATGGACTCATGATACTGGAGACCTGACAACCATCTAGACTCAGAACAAACTGACTAAGACTCATTGCACAGCGATCTCTACACATCATTATCGGGATCGCTGATGCGTCGTTATGTGAGACAGGGCCTTTAGATCAGAAGGACATGCTGGACAACACTGAGCAGACTTTTCTTACCTCAGTACACTTGCCATTTCTAAAATTCAGTAAGAAATGGTGGGGAATAGTGATCGTGGCCACTTCTTACCTTAGATTCACTGGTATGTCCAATATTAAGTCTGAAGGTCAAGGTGGACAGCAGTCTTTTTTATCTCAGTACACCTGAAATATCCAGTATTAGAGCAGAAAAATAGACAGAGCAGAGAGCAGTGTGATCAGCCTGTTTTTCTTAATCTCAACACCCCTAGAATCCCGAGCATGACGTAATGATGCAGCAATGTGTGGGCAGCAATGTGTGGGCAGCAATGTGAGCAGCCTCTTCAAACCTCAACACCCTGATATCTCCAGTGTTTGATTAGAAAGACAGAGTGGACAGCAGTTTGAACAGCATCTTCTTACCTCAGCACCCCTGGTGACTTCAGTATTTGATCTGAGAGACAAGGTGGACCACTTATATCTCAAATATTAGGTCAGATTGACAGAGAAGATACCAATGTATGCAGCCTCTTATTACCTGAGCCCTACAGGCATCTCCAGTATTAGATCAGAAAGACAGAGTGGGCAGCAGTGGGATTAGCCTCTTCTTTCCTCCAAAAATACCGGAATCGGGAGTTTAGATAGGAAATACAGGTAGGATATAATTGAGAAGCTCTAAAAATGGCTACCATGAATAGTATTGGGGCTAGCTAATCCATGTACCCGATTTCAGGGGTTTTCTTGGCCTTCACTCTTTAACCCCTCTATAGGGATTTGGACGAAGACAGACAGGGGTCCCAGTGATGGGGCCAGTGAGTATTCTGCTGGCCAGTGATTCCATTTGGCAGGAGTGATCAGGTCCCTGGGTCTGAATTACAGAAGAAGGAAAGGTACAAAATACAAAATTAGAAGATGCAAGAGCATTCAGAAAAGACTCTATATCAGAACAAGAATTCAGTAGACAAAACGGGAAATAAACAGCAGCAACAAATCAAAAGACAAACTATATCTGACATCTACCAGTAGTAAAGTGCTTTCTAATTGGCTAAAGCAGGAGGCTGATTAATCAAGTTGAACAATACACACACCCATAATGTCAGACTAAACAGCACTACAGCTGTCAGCCAAAATTATCTTAGTGTATCTTATACTCCAAATTGCCAAACAGAGTAACCCTTGCTTTAATTTCTACTTTATAAACCAATAGTTCATGTGAAAATAAGAAGCTTTTGGACCTGTGGAAGTGTTGAAACATGTGAAACGGAGCCCCCGCCGTAGTGTGGAGAGGACTACGGCGGGGGCTCCGTTTCACATGTTTCAACACCTCCCTGCACTGTGTAACCCTGGATTTTGCTGCAATGGAATAAAACACCTGCACTGAAAAAAAAAAAACAACAAAAAGAAAACCTCTTGTGGTGAGTGCCATTCATTTCTATGTAAAGGTTTGTACCTACACTTTGGGATTGAGCAACGCCACTTGGTCTCCACTTATTGCACTCTACTGACATCTTACCCTTGACGCCACCAGTGTCCGGTAACACTCTCCTTTGCATTTTAATTTCTACTTTATAAAGCAATAGTTCATGTGAAAATAAGAAGCTTTGTAACATACCTATATATAGTGTTGGCCAAAAGTATTGACACCCCTGCAATTCTGTCAGATAATACTCAGTTTCTTCCTGAAAATGATTGCAATCACAAATTCTTTGGTATTATTATATTCATTTAATTTGTCTTCAATGAAAAAACACAAAAGAGAATGAAGCAAAAAGCAAAACATTGATCATTTCACACAAAACTCCAAAAATGGGCCGGACAAAGGTATTGGCACCCTCAGCCTAATACTTGGTTGCACAACCTTTAACCAAAATAACTGCGATCAACCACTTCCGGTAACCATCAGTGAGTTTCTTACAATGCTCTGCTGGAATTTTAGACCATTCTTCTTTGGCAAACTGCTCCAGGTTCCTAATATTTGAAGGATGCCTTCTCCAAACTGCCATTTTTAGATATCTCCACAGGTGTGCTATAGGATTCAGGTCTGGACTCATTGCTGGCCATCTTAGAAGTCTCCAGTGCTTTCTCTCAAACCATTTTCTAGTGCTTTTTGAAGTGTGTTTTGGGTCATTGTCCTGCTGAAAGACCCATGACCTCTGAGGGAGACCCAGCTTTCTCACACTGGGCCCTACATTATGCTGCAAAATATGTTGGTAGTCTTCAGACATAATAATGCCATGCACACGGTCAAGCAGTCCAGTGCCAGAGGCAGCAAAGCAACCCCAAAACATCAGGGAACCTCCGCCATGTTTGACTGTAGGGACCTTTTTTTTTTAAAGAGTATATAGTACAGCTCAACCACCGTTTGGGTGCTCTGGGGAAAAAAAGGCTGCAGAGTCTGTAAATATAGCCCCGGCACACAAAAAAGATGAGGAGATTTTTGGTATCTTTGTGTTCTTTATTATAAAGGTTGACAAGAACAAGTTGTATCACACAACGTTTCGGCTCAAGGCGAGCCTTTCTCAAGTGAATCTTGTGGATGTGGTTAGAGTACGTGGGAAGGTTCCCACATGAGCATCCGCTCAGGCCAGTACCCTCAGGGGATACTCAGCAGGTGACTCCGTCCTAAATTCTTAGTGCAAGTGTAGCAGCAGCATAGTAGCTGGTCTGTATGGTCCCTCCATCTACTGTAGGGACCGTGTTCTTTTCTTTGAATGCCTCTTTTTTTCTCCTGTAAACTCTATGTTGATGCCTTTGCCCAAAAAGAGAGAACATTCTTCCAAAACATTTTAGGCTTTCTCAGGTAAGTTTTGGCAAACTCCAACCTGGCTTTTTTATGTCTCAGGGTAAGAAGTGGGGTCTTCCTGGGTCTCCTACTATACAGTCCCTTTTCATTCAGACGCCAATTGATAGTACGGATTGACAGAGTTGTACCCTCGGACTGCAGTGCAGCTTGAACTTGGTTGGATGTTAGTCAAGGTTCTTTATCCACCATCCGCACAATCTTGCGTTGAAATCTCTTGTCAATTTTTCTTTTCCGTCCACATCTAGGGAGATTAGCCACAGTGCCATGGGCTTTAAACTTCTTGATGACACTGCGCACGGTAGACACAGGAACATGCAGGTCTTTGGAGATGGACTTGTAGCCTTGAGATTTCTCATGCTTCCTCACAATTTGGTTTCTCAAGTCCTCAGACAGTTCTTTGGTCTTCTTTCTTTTCTCCATGCTCAATGTGGTACACACAAGGACACAGGACAGAGGTTGAGTCAACTTTAATCCATGTCAACTGGCTGCAAGTGTGATTTAGTTATTGCCAACACCTGTTAGGTGCCACAGTTAATTACACAAATTAGAGAAGCATCACATGATTTTTCTAACAGTGCCAATACTTTTGTTCACCCCCTTTTTTATGTTTGGTGTGGAATTATATCCAATTTGGCTTTAGGACAATTCTTTTTGTGTTTTTTTCATTGAAGACAAATTAAATGAAGATAATAATACCAAAAGATTTGTGATTGCAATCATTTTTAGGAAGAAAGTGAGTATTATCTGACAGAATTGCAGGGGTGTCAATACTTTTGTCCAACACTGTATAATATAAATTTGCTTCTTTCTCCTCTTAGGGGCCTTTCACATCAGCGTTTTTTGCTGATGTGTAGCAGATCAGGCAGATTTACTGCATCTACCGGATCTGCCACCTAATGGCCTCACTTGCGGTGCCGATCCGGCAAGCCCCATGCATTCTCTATAGGGCTTATGGTCTGGTGCGGCAAGTGCGGTTATGCTGGATCGGGTGGATCCGGCACTAGCGACCGTGAAAAAAAAAGCTGCAAGCAGCATTTTTTTTCGTCACTGCAAGTGCCGGATTTGCCACATCCGGCAGAACCGCACATGCTGCACCCAACCGCAAGCCCCATAGAGAATGCATGGGGTTTGCCATATCCGGGCAGCAAGTCAGCTGTTAGGTGGCCGATCCAAGATGCGGCACCACCTGTCGTATCGTCCGCAAACATCAGCAAATTGCTGATGTGAAAGGGCCTTAGACTGATCATTAATTTTAAAAATTCTTAATGTTAGGATAAAATCTGTAGTTGAAGACACATTTTTCCACTACTGAGATTGGAGATGAAGCTATTTATAAAATTCTTTTTAAAAGGGAAAGGGTAGGAGTAGTAAGGAGTGCTGCCTCTAGCTCTTCCCTCTTCCTCTCTTCTTTGTGCTCAGAATTTTGATCAGTAGCAATTTTCATCTCTTATATTAGTAATGTAAAAATGTGTCTTCTCCTTGAAGGAGGACATTTCTTACTGAAAGCTGCTCTGTAAATGACTTAGAATATTGATAAGGATAAAAAAAATTGGAACCCAGCTAGCAGAAAATTTTCATGGACTCCACACCTGTTTCCAGCTACAAAGCTTGGGCCCCAAGAATGTCTCTTATTAGCGATTGAGGTTGGATTACCATAAACCTTACTCAGTTTCAAAATAAATAAAGACGTTTTAATGGACTCTCAATATTGATTTTTACTAGCAAATTCAGCCAACAAGAAATGTTTCACCCAGTCAGACTGATGATACGGCACATAACACCAATGATATTGCTAAAGCTTACTTTCTGTCTTACTATTGAATAACAGGAATGAAAAAAGACAACAAAATATTAATCCCCAAAATGCACACTTGAAAATTAACTGGGTCCTCCAGATGGAAATTATGTTTTCTGGAATACATTGTAAACCCAAAATCTGTTTCATGAATAACTTAAGGCTTGAGAGCTGAGCAACCCAAAGAAAGGGGCAAAATAACACTCTTTAGTGAACCTGTTAACCACCAATGAGATAAGAGTCTTCACTTCTGAGGGTGGGAGGTAGAGTTGGGACAATGGACTCCTGACTGGTTGCTGGTGAAAACTGGTAGGAGGGGTTTGGGGTGTTTTGGTACTGGCATTAATTTCACAAGTGAGTACGTGTTCCCTAAAATCCTTAATTATGGTTGGCCACCAAAAATTCCTAGTTTCCAGTTCTAGTTCCAGTAAATAGTATTATTACTATAATGACCTGTAAGCACAGAATTGTGGGATTCCGAAAGATCAAGTATGCAAAATAGGTGAGATATAAAAATGTTTTTGGCTATGAGCAGAGTCAGAAGCAAGATCTTGAGGTCTAGGATCTCTTCTACAAGATCTAAGGAAACAGAGGAAACAAGTATTCAGCAAATATAGGAACTGGTTCCTAGCTCTCAGTTTTTAGTACCAGGTCTGAACATCACAAAAAAATCAACTTAAGGCTGATTTCTCGGATGATTAACTTGGAACGACCTCCCCCTGTAATGACTGGAGTGTGGAGCTGCTTAGAAAAACAAGCAGCTGACACTCCCATCCAGAGAGGGGGGAGTCCACTCTGAGTTAGTCATCCGAGACTCGTCGAGTGACACACATGTCACTCGGCCAAGTGTGTTTCCAGCCTAAAAAAACAAAACAAAATCTATCTTAATCTATCTTACTTGCCTAAGGTGTCATCTTTTAGCTAATTCTAAGCAAGTAAGATTTTTGTGGTCCATGACAATGGTGACATTTTGGCACTTCTGTGGAAGTGGTGCCATTCCTCCAAAACCAAATTAAGTTGCAACAATTCACGATTACTGATCGATTTTCTAACTTGGGCTGAACCAACACTGGCTCAGATGAAAAAGCTCTTTTAACTTAGTGAAGGCATGGACAGACTACAGCTTCCAATTAATTAAAGGGTTTTGTAAAGGACTTTAAAGTAAACCAACCACCAGGATTTAGCCACCTGTAAATCAGTGCAGCAGGTGACTGACATGTGTGGCATGATATCACTATTTGAGGTTTTTTTTTCCGTGCTCTATGGGCTTGTCTTTCTGCTGTAAGCTGAGCCCACCTCCCCAGATGAGTCTGGATTAGAGAGAGGGGTTGGGCTTACAGCAGAAAGACAAGCCTATAGGGGAGGAATAAAAAAAAAACTCACATAGTGATGTCATGCTGCACACGTCAATCACCTGCTGCACTGATTTACAGGTGGTTAAATCCTGGTTTTTGGTTCCCTTTAACATTCATGACCTATTCATAGAGCAGGGCCAGGGCAAAAGATAGGCAGGGTAGGTGACCGTCTTTTGGCACTACTTCTGGCATACTCGAGAGGATGGCACTTCGTAAAAGAATTGCCAAATGCCTGCGGCCACCCTGCATCTTTTCCTAGCTGCAGACACTCAGCATACTGGTGGCCAGGGTGCAGACACAGTGAGCAGCATCAGTGAATTACTGATATAGCTCAACCACCTCTCTGCCTGCATCATGCACTGAATTGTATGTCACCATAGCTACCACAAGTACTTTACCAGAGTCATCATCAGTATATGAATACAACACAAGAATCAACATCAGCACATAAATACATCAATGAAAACCAAAAAATATATGCATGCAGTATGTAGGTGCCTGTTCACACAGGCCACAAAGCAGCAAATCCAAAGAAAAGAAACAAAAAAAAAGAAAAAATGAGCATCTACATACTGCATGCATATACTTTTGTTCCAGTTTAAGTTTTTGGTTTTCATTATTTTTTTTGCAGTTAATGCAAACTATTGTGTGCCCTGCATTTCTTTGAGATGGACATTATGTATATATAGTTTACCATTGCTGGATGTTCCCTGTTGGGATCCGGGCACTGCTCAGCCCTTATCATATTTACATCACTTGACATCTGATAAGGTTTTTAAATATTTGATGCTAGGATAGGACTGACCCAATGGAGTCACCTTGATCTGGTGGAATGGCTTTACATTTTTTTTATCAAAATAATGTTACCAACTGCCCTATGTTTATTTTCATGCACTATTGCAATTTATTTACTTACATATTTTAGGGTATCTGCTCATTTTGTTTCTTAACATGAATATGTCACCAGAACCACCATCAGTATATGTATATTTAATTAATACCACCATAAGAAAATGAATGCATCACCAGAACCTCCATTAGTTTTGGGCAAACTGTATTAATTGCATGATGGACACAAAAATCATCATACATATCCCTTTATATATATATTCAGTGTCTGTTCAATTTCCATTAGGGTATCCAACAAATGTTGGACACCTTAATTGCAACCAAATGGCAATATTAGATTGCATGGCCATCTTTGTGACTGACATTTAAAATATAGGACATCAGGTATGTACGGTTGTGGCCAAAAGTATTGACACCCCTGCAATTCTGTCAGATAATACTCAGTTTCTTCCTGAAAATGATTGCAATCACAAATTCTTTGGTATGATTATCTTCATTTAATTTGTCTTCAATGAAAAAACACAAAAAAGAATTGTCCTAAAGTCAAATTGGATATAAATCCACACCAAACATAAAAAAGTGGGTGGACAAAAGTATTGACACTGTTAGAAAAATTGTGATGCTTCTCTAATTTGTGTAATTAACAGCACCTGTAACTTACCTGTGGCACCTAACAGGTGTTGGCAATAACTAAATCACACTTGCAGCCAGTTGACATGGATTAAAGTTGACTCAACCTCTGTCCTGTGTCCTTGTGCGTACCACATTGAGCATGGAGAAAAGAAAGAAGACCAAAGAACTGTCTGAGGACTTGAAAAACCAAATTGTGAGGAAGCATGAGCAATCTCAAGGCTACAAGTCCATCTCCAAAGACCTGAATGTTCCTGTGTCTACTGTGCGCAGTGTCATCAAGATGTTTAAAGCCCATGGCACTGTGTCTAACCTCCCTAGATGTGGACGGAAAAGAAAAATTGACGAGAGATTTCAACACAAGATTGTGCGGATGGTGGATAAAGAACCTCGACTAACATCCAACCAAGTTCAAGCTGCCCTGCAGACCGAGGGTACAACAGTGTCAACCCGTACTATCCGTTGGCGTCTGAATGAAAAGGGACTGTATGGTAGGATACCCAGGAAGACCCACTTCTTACCCCGAGACATAAAAAAGCCAGGCTGGAGTTTGCCAAAACTTACCTGAGAATGCCTAAAACGTTTTGGAAGAATGTTCTCTGGTCAGATGAGACAAAAGTAGAGCTTTTTGGGCAAAGGCATCAACATAGAGTTTACAGGGGAAAAAAAGAGGCATTCAAAGAAAAGAACACGGTCCCTACAGTCAAACATGGCGGAGGTTCCCTGATGTTTTATGGTTGCTTTGCTGCCTCTGGCACTGGACTGCTTGACCGTGTGCTTGACATTATGAAATCTGAAGACTACCAACAAATTTTGCAGCATAATGTAGGGCCCAGTGTGAGAAAGCTGGGTTTCCCTCAGAGTTCATTTGTCTTCCAGCAGGACAATGACCCAAAACACACTTCAAAAAGCACTAAAAAATGGTTTGAGAGAAAGCACTGGAGACTTCTAAGGTGGCCAGCAATGAGTCCAGACCTGAATCCCATAGAACCCCTGTGGAGAGATCTAAAAATGGCAGTTTGGAGAATGCACCCTTCAAAATCAGGGACCTGGAGCAGTTTGCCAAAGAAGAATGGTCTAAAATTCCAGCAGAGCAAACTCATTGATGGTTACCAGAAGCGGTTGATCACAGTTATTTTGGCTAAAGGTTGTGCAACCAAGTATTAGGCTGAGGGTGCCAATACTTTTGTCTGGCCCATTTTTGGAGTTTTGTGTGAAATGATCAATGTTTTGCTTTTTGCTTCATTCTCTTTTGTGTTTTTTCATTTAAGGCTGGGGTCACACACACAGGTAATTGTGCAGATATTGTTCACAGATCTCTGGTTGCAGTGAAATCATGGACACATGGTTCCATTTTGTGGCTGTGTACAAATGGAGCAATCTGTCCATGATTTCACTGCAACCAGAGATCTGTGAACAATATCTGCCCAGATATCTGTGTGTGTGACCCCAGCCTAAGACAAATTAAATGAAGATAATAATACCAAAGAATTTGTGATTGCAATCATTTTCAGGAAGAAACTGAGTATTATCTGACAGAACTGCAGGGGTGTCAATACTTTTGGCCACAACTGTATATAGCTATTTTCCTTGTATTGTGTAATTTGTCCACAAATAATCACTAATTCTATGGCCTTTTTCGCATCTCTGCGTTGATGAATTACCTGTGTTTGGCTGCCCTGCACTAGCGCAAAAGCAAGCACAGGTGCTGCTTAATGCAAATGCAGGCAATTGCATTAGCACAGAGATGCAGTTCTCCTGCGCTCGTCTGCGCTCGGTGCCCTCATTACCTTCTATGGCCAAGCAAAGGAGCCGACATCCCTAAAGCGCATGTGTGAAGTGCCTGATGTCATCGTGCATGCGCTTAGTCAGACACCCCCGGAAATGTGGAAAGTGGCGCTCGGCCAATGAAGGTAATGGTGGCACCGAGCGCAGACAAGCGCAGGAGAACTGCATCTCTGTGTTAATGCAGTTACCTGCATTTTCATTAAACAGCACCTACAGGTGTCTCGGCTTAGGAGGCCTGGTTTCACTCTTACCAACCCCATGCACTTTCTGTCCCTTGTCTTAATATGCATGGGGGTTAATCCAGTTCCTCCACCTTTTTGTACACTGTTTACCGGGTTTTATTCACACTTCTTAACACTAAAACATATGTACAACTCTTTATTCACAATTTTACACTTTAATCTTTGTACCAAGCTGCAAGCTGACCCTGTGTACTACGTATTGATCTTCTTACTACAGGTGTACCAGATGTACTAAGCATAATTCTATGAGTAGAGGTGTACCTTGTTGGTGTTTCTGGTTCTGATGGGGATGGGAATCTGCCAGCAGGACTGGCAAGCTCACTGGGCTCAGGAATCTGTTCTTCCTGTTCTTCTGTGGGTTCTTCTTACAGTTCTTCCTATCTTGCTACTTCTTGCTGCACGGGTTCAGGTACAGGTTCAGGTACTCGTTCAGGTACTACCACTTGAGGAAATGCGAGCATTGGTGCTAATATTGCTCCATGATAGTTCATCCAAGTTTTTCCAAAACTGTTTGGAACACTTCATCTTCTTAGGTTCAATAGGTTCAGCTACGGGGATCTCTGGTGTCTTCAGGGTTTCAGGACACAATTTTAAGTGGTCTCTTGATACTGATAATGTAGTTCTGCCTTCATCTTTACTCACTAGGCACACTTTTGTATTGTCAGAGTTTAATGGGAGAACAGTGTGTGAGGTTGGTTCCCATTGATCATCTAATTTATGAGTCTGTCTTTTCCTTTTAAGTACTTGCTCACCAGGTTGTAATGGAGTTGCTGGGGCATGTTGATTGAAGGTTTTCTCTTGCCTCTCTCTAGCTTGTTGTAGGCTCTTTTCAACGCATGCTTGAACTTGGCGATACTGTTGCTGGTGTAAGGTATCCCAATTGGTTTCTGGAACTTCTGCGTCTGGTTTCAGAATTCCCATATCCAAATCAATTGGCAGCTTACCGGGTCTTGCTCTCATGAGATAAGCTGGGGTGCAATTGGTTGAACTCACCGGGACATTGTTATACAAGTCTACCAAGTCTGGTAACTTCTCTGGCCATTGATTTCTTTCTGATTCTGGTAAGGTCTTTAAGGTGAATCACTATGTGGTTCATCTTCTCGCATAAACCATTCATTTGAGGATGATAAGCTGTTGTACGGATCTTCTTAAATCCATACATGTTATAGAATTCTTGAAACACCTCTGCTTCAAAGGCAGGACCTTGATCTGCCAAGACCTGTTCAGGGTAACCATGTGGTCTGCAAAAGTACATCTGGAATGCTTTTGCTGTTGTTCTTGTTGTGAGATCCTTCACTGGCACTACCACTAGAAAACGTGAAAAGTGGTCCACAATGGTCAATGCATACACATAGCCAGATCTACTTGATGTTAACTTGACATGGTCTAAGGCGACTAACTCCAGGGGTTGCTTGGTGAATATGGACTGCAGTGGAGCTCTTTGACTTTCTTGATCCTTTCTCCTCAGGTTGCACAGGCCACATTTTCTACAGCATTCTTCAATTGATCTTCTCATGCCATCCCAGTAGAGTCTTTCTCTTAAGAGTACTTCCAATTTCTTCCATCCAAAATGCCCTGCACCATCATGATAGCCTTCCAAGACCATTTTGACGTCTCTCTTGGGTACAATGATATGCCAGACCAACTCATGAGTTTTAGGATTGTTATGTCTTCTACACAGCTTATGTTTATACAGGAACAATCTACACTTCTCTTTCCAGATCTGCTGAGCTTCAGCTGGAGCATTCTGATCGGGGTATGCACCTTCCTGCATCAGCAATACCTTGAATAGCCATGCAGCCGGGTCACTGTCCTGTGTGTCAGCCCATCCGTGATGTGATAATGGGTTGAGCATTGCCTTCTGATGCTTCAGAGGCACACCTGTTCTGTACTGCGTTGCTTTAGGGCGGTGAAAGGCCGGTAGCTCTATTTCTTCCAGCTCCTCCAGTTCCTCTTCCATATCTCTTAGGCGTGGCATCCGGGATAAGGCATCTGCATTCCCATTCTTGAGGCCTGCTCTGTATTTGATGATGAAATTGTAATTAGACAACCGGGCTATCCATCGCTGTTCCATCGCACCTAATTTTGCTGAGTACAGGTGGGTTAACGGGTTGTTGTCTGTATAGATGATAAAGCTTGCAGTGTCCAGATAATGTTTGAAATGCTCTGTTACAACTCAGACTACTGCCAACAGTTCTAACTTGAAGGAACTATAGTTCTCCAGGTTTTTTTCAGTAGGCCAGAGCTTTCTACTTGCAAAAGTGATGACTCTCTCTTTTCCTTCTTGTACCTGGGACAACACTGCTCCCAGTCCCATGCTACTGGCATCCGTGTACAGAATGAAGGGTTGATGGTAATCAGGGTATGCCAGTATCTCTTCTCCAGTTAGGGCAAATTTCAATTTCTTGAAGGACTCTTTCATTTCATCACTCCACTGAAAGGGAGGACTCCGAGCTTGAGACTTCTTAGACTGTCCTTCCAAGATGTCTTGTAGAGGGGCTTCCAGCTTCGTAAACCCTTTAATAAACCTTCTGTAGTAGCCGACCAGTCCCCGGAGTTGCCTCACCTCTTTCATGCTGGTGGGTCTTGGCCAATCCCTTATCACTGTAACCTTCTCGGGATCTATTGCTACACCCTCTGAGCTTACGACATGGCCCAGGTACTGTACCTTTGGTTTGAGCAGTTGACATTTAGATGGTTTTATATTCATACCACATGCGGACAAGGCTTCAAACACTTCTGCCAGATGTTGTAGATGCTCCTCATGTGTCTTGGAGTAGACCATGTCGTCATCCAGGTACAGGAGAACAGTTTTGAAGTTCTTGTGTCCTAAGCAGCACTCCATTAGTATCTGGAATGTACCGGGTGCATTGCAGAGTCCAAACGGCATACAATTGAACTCGCAGAGGCCCATCGGCGAGGTGAATGCTGTCTTCTCACGGTCAGCCTCTGCCACAGGAACTTGCCAATACCCACTAGTCAGATCTAAGGTGGAAAAGTAGTTAGCAGATTTTAATGCAGCTAGTGATTCTTCTATTCTGGGTAATGGGTTTGCATCCTTGTGTGTAATGCGGTTGATCTGCCTATAATCTACACACATTCTCATGGTCCAATCCTTCATTTTAACCAGCACTAAAGGAGCTGCCCAGGGGCTACAACTGTCTCTTATTTCCCCTGCTTCTTTCATCTCTTTGAGGCAATCATAACTCCTTCGAAATATACCCATTCTAACAACAATGACAAGGAATGTCTAAAAATTCACAATCTTTATTGAAGAGCCTTTAAAAGTACTTCAATACATCAACTTTTACAAGATAATTAAAGAAGCACATAGGAAAATACAGAAAAATACAATGGCCAATTGGAACTTAAACAGGTATGGTATCACGGCTCACTTAGGAGATGGGCTATACAGTTACTCACACAGGTATGTTACACAGTTGTTCACAGTTTACTATGGACTTCAGCTGAACCTCAAATCACATGTCTCAGAAATAGCCACGTCAAATGATTTTAATCATAATTTCCCAAGCCGTTATAAAAACTAGAGATAACCCTGTCACACACTGGATATGTCAGCTCCACAGATTAGCCAGGGGAACCAAAACCCCTCTTGTGCTCCACAAGAACAGGAGCGCTGCTCTGTATCCATAGTAAATTTGTGTAATATCACTTTAGCAGTGTATCTATATATACATTGCTAAAGTGATATTAAATAAAGGGATGATTAAAAATAAAAAATTAATTTTCACCTGTCCGGTGTCCCGCGCTGAATACATAGCTTAAGACCTTGCATGATGTCATCGGGAGGGGCGGGGCAACCCGACCGCATGACCGTATCAGATTTGCTGATGCTGTCATGTGATGGGCTGCCCCGCCCCTCCCAGTGACATCATGCAAGGTCCTTGTTTGGCCCGGAGAGCTGTAGTCAGCGTGGGACACTTGTGGTCGCCGGAAGGTGAGGATTTATTATTTTTTATATTTAATCATCCCATTTTTAATATCACTTTAACAGTGTTTATAGATACACTGCTAAAGTGATATTACACAGCGCTGACAGCGGGCTCGGCTCCCCGCTGCTCTTTCTGTGTCCGGTTACTGGACCGGACACAGAAATGGCATCTGGAGGTGCCAATCCGATGCTATCCGTTCCTGTTCATGGGATCCTGCAAAAAACAGGATCCAAGGAACATAACCGTAGTGTGAAGCCAGCCTTAGCAGGCAGCTCCAATATGACATAGTCCTGAAGGCTTCACTTGTATCACCAACTCTTCTTTCAGATCCGAAACCAGAGATGTTAATCACAAGGAAATAAACAAAAATGATGCAAATAACTAGAAAAAGCAAGAATAAAAACACCGTTAAAATCACATAAAATTAGTGAATATAAATTAAATGACCGCATCCTGCGCAAATATGTCAAGGGTCAAGTATAGTGATGGGCGAATCCTAAATTACTCGGAATCGCTTGACTCTAGCGAGTCCGAGCACAGGACTCGCTACTCGTTGCGAGTCTAGCGAGTCCAATGTTAATGAATGGGGAAGCGAGAGTAATAGCGAGTAGTGTGAGATTTACAAATCGCAGATGTGTCTCGGAAGCTTCAGCCTGAAACAATCCTAGTTTTGTCATTTATTTGCATTGGACTCGTTTATTTTGCAACTGTAATCGCTGGGAAACTCGCACAGATAAGAGTCCTGTCTTCTCTGTGTGCTGGCTGCCAGCTCCAGAGTCCTAGAGCCTGCCTGCTGCCTGATGTAGCAGTGCTGAGATTGTTCTCAGTCTGCTCATTCCCTGTGTACAGACATGAATGTCTGTGCACAGAGATGATGTAGCAGAGCTGAGATTGTTCTCAGTCTGCTCATTCCCTGTGCATATACATCTATATCTATGCACAGGGATGAGCAGAGAGGACATCGAGTTTTGGACTGCGTCGGACGGAAGAGGATTTTTTTAATTAAAGATGGAGTCCCTAATGGCTTTTTTTTTTATTTCTAATAAAAAAAATTTCTCTGTGTTGTGTTTTTTTTAAAACAATTTAATAGAAATTCATGGCGGTCATGTCTAATATTGGCGTGACCGCCATAAATTTCGGGCTTAGGGCCAGCTGATAATACAAAGCTGGCCCTAACCTCTATTACCCAGCGTGCCACCGCCACCAGGGCCGCTGGAAGAGCGGGGTTCAGCGCCAGAGGATGGCGCTTCAATGAACGCGCCATCTTCTGGGGCGGCTGCGGGCTGCAATTTGCAGCGGCGGGTGCCCAGAAAGCTTGGGCATCCCTGCGCTGCGGATTCCAGCCCCCAGCTGCTTAGCTGTACCTGGCTAGACATAGAAATTGCGCGGAGCCCCACGCATTTTTTTGACTCCGACTCCGAGATGACTCAGACTCCGAGACGACTCAGACTCCGACTCGACTCCGAGACGACTCCGACTCCGAGACGACTCCGACTCGACTCCGACTCCGACTCCGAGACGACTCCGACTCCGAGACGACTCCGACTCCGAGACGACTCCGACTCCGAGACGACTCCGACTCCGAGACGACTCCGACTCCAACTCGACTCCGAGACGACTCCGACTCCGAGACGACTCCGACTCCGACTCGACTCCGAGACGACTCCGACTCCGAGACGACTCCGATTCCGAGACGACTCCGACTCCGACTCGACTCCGAGACGACTCCGACTCCGAGATGACTCCGACTCCGAGACGACTCCGACTCCGAGACGACTCCGACTCCGAGGCGACTCCGACTCCGAGGCGACTCCGACTCTGAGGCGACTCCGACTCTGAATCGACTCCGACTCTGAGACTCCGACTCTGAGGAGACTCCGACTCTGAGGCAACTCCGACTCTGAGGCGACTCCGACTCTGAGACTCCGACTCTGAGACTCTGACTCTGACTCTGAGACTCTGACTCTGAGACTCTGACTCTGAAATTCATTAAATAATAAAAAAAATGCGTGGGGCTCCGCGCAATTTCTATGTCTAGCCAGGTACAGCTAAGCAGCTGGGGGCTGGAATCCGCAGCGCAGGGATGCCCAAGCTTTCTGGGCACCCCCCGCTGCAAATTGCAGCCCGCAGCCGCCCCAGAAGATGGCGCGTTCATTGAAGCGCCATCCTCTGGCGCTGAACCCCGCTCTTCCAGCGGCCCTGGTGGCAGTGGCACACTGGGTAATAAAGGGGTTAATACCAGCTTTGTTATACAAGCTGGTATTAAGCCCGAGATTCTTAATGTCAGGCCACGTTTGACCCAGCCACTAAGAATCTCCAATAAAGGGTTAAAAAAACACAACACAGAGAAAATTTTTTATTTGAAATAAAAAAAAAAGCCATTAGGGACTCCATCTTTAATTAAAAAAATCCTCTTCTGTCCGACGCAGTCCAAAACGCGATGTCCTCTCTGCTACATCCCCTGTGTATAGATAGATGTCTATGCACAGGGAATGAGCAGACTGAGAACAATCTCAGCACTGCTACATCATCTCTGTGAGCAGGCGGGCTCTAGGACCCTGGAGCTGCACAGAGAAGACAGCTGGACTCGGCTCGCAAAGAAACAGCAGTTACTTTGCGAGTTTCCCTGCTATCACTGGCACAGTAGAGTCTAATGCAAACAATGGCAATCCTAGTTTTGTCAGCGTTTCTGACAAAACTAGGATTGATATTGATTTGCATTGGACTCGTGCGAGTAATCACTGGGAAACTCGCAGAGTACCGAGTCCTGCGAGTCCCTTACTACTCGCCGAGTAACGAGTCCTAGCGAGTAGATTCGCCCATCCCTAGTCAAGTATTAAGAAAAAGATTTTTTATCTGCCAAATATTACAAGAATGCGCGAAAACCAAAATTTTCATTTAAACCATGAGGGAATATGCTGTTCAATCTATATATCCCCTTGCTCTCAACCTGTCCTAGAGCTCTACTCAGATTATCTGCACGTGGACCCATAAAGACCTTATCAATGTCAAATACTTTTAGCAGGTCTGAGTTACTACGATGTTCCAGATAAAAATGCCTTGGTAGAGTTTTCAAAGTAGTGGGATCCTCTGCAGAGGTACCCTTCTCAATATCAAGCACATGTTCACGAACTTGCACTCGTAGCTCCCGAGCAGTCGTTCCAATGTAAACTGTATTACACGGACATTCTGCCATGTATATGACATCCTTTGTTGAACAGGTGATGTGATGTCGAATGTCAAATATTCTGGACTGATCCAAATTGTGAAACGTGCTGCTTTTCACCATGTTAGGGCATGCCTTGCAATTAAGACAAGGGAAACATCCCCTCACATCCAAACATTGAGATTTAGTACTCTTCTGATGCCCGAAGTGGCTTCTGACCAAGACATCCTTTAAATTCTGTGAACGGCGAGCCGTAATCAAAGGTTTCGGGGAGATACACTTTCTCAAAATGGGATCACTTAACAGTATATCCCAACGTCTATTTATCACCCGGGTGAACTCTTTCCATTGTTTTTGATAAGTAGTAATCAAATATGGATGTTGATCTTGTGTCCTTTCATCCCTTTTCTTACTACATAAAAGGTCTATCCGATGACATGTTTTTGATGTGTTGTAACCAATTTTGATTGCTCTTCTACTATACCCCCGCTGCTCGAATCGGCAATTCAAATCTTTAGCCTGAAGTTCGAACATATGCTCCTGAGAGCATATGTGTCTGGCCCTAAGATACTGGCCCACTGGTATCCCTTTAATTGTGGATGGTAGATGAGACGATTCGGCCCACAATATAGAATTTGTTGATGTCTCTTTACGAAAGACATTCATAGTCAAAGTACCATCCTCAAGGGTTTCTATGGCTATATCCAAAAATTCGACTTTTCTGCCACTTTTGTGCATCAATTTTATATTCAACTCGTTGTATTTAAGACTAGTGATGAGATCATCAAGTTCCCTGTCCGTTCCTTCCCACACAAACAGAACATCATCGATGTACCTCATCCACCCTTGTATCTTCTCGCACCCCGCAATGGAGTTGCTGATGAAAATATCCCTCTCCCATGCACCCAAAAATAGATAAGCATATGAGGGTGCACAGGAGGTCCCCATTGCGGCACCTTGAAGCTGCAGATAGATTTGGCCATCGAAGGTGAAACTGTTGTGGGTTAGTATGAACTCAAGCAGGGTTATTATCAATTCAGACATTTCAGGGTCTGTGTTGCTCCTTCTCAGGAACTACCGTGATGCTTGGATACCGTCCCTGTTGTCTGATTGAGGTATACAGTGATTCTACATCAACTGTTACCAACATAGAATTTCCAGACAACTGGGTTTCCTCTAATCTTTGAAGAACTTCTGTAGTGTCTCTAATATACGAGTATCTAAAGGGTTGAGAATGCGCAAATAGGGTCTTATCCTTTATAGACAGGTGTAAAATGGTAATATCAGAATTGCTCACCTGGTGCGGTTGTGTAGCACACAACCAGCGTAATCACTTAAAAAGTGCAGCCGCTGCAGGGACTGTACTTCCACAGGATACGGTGCTTTAATCACAAGATTTTCGGACGAAGTACCTTTATGTCCGCGCTGCTGCCAGGAAGATATAGATACACCAACGACACTGGACGTCTGGGTACTAGTCATATAGATTTATTTTCCGACGCGTTTCGGAGCCACGTACCGAGCTCCTTCCTCAGGTGATTATTTGATGTGGCTATTTCTGAGACATGTGATTTGAGGTTCAGCTGAAGTCCATAGTAAACTGTGAACAACTGTGTAACATCACCCATACCTGTGTAACTGTATACCTCCTAAGTGAGCCGTGAGGCACTATGCTATATACCATACCTGTTTAAGTTCCAATTGGCCATTGTATTTTTCTATATTTTCCTAGGTGTTTCTCTAATTATCTTGTGAAAGTTAATGTTGTGATACTTTTAAAGGCTCTTCAATAAAAATTGTGAATTTTTTCACATTCCTTGTCTCTTTCATCTCTTTGAGCATATCCTTTGCACATTGGTAGTGAGCGGGTGGTACAGGTCTATACCTCTCCTTTATAGGTGGATGATCCCCTGTGGGTGTGTTGTGTTCTACCCCTTTGATCTGCCCAAAGTCTAGAGGGTGATTGCTGAAGATCTGCTCGTACTCCCTCACTCACTACCCGGTATACTCCATGCATTTGATGAGAGGGGGTAGAACTGGTACCCACATGTAACTTTTGGCACCAATCCTTCAGCTTTCCCTCTGAACCATTGCACTCCACCTGACTTGATGGGTTCAAGGGTTCAACTGTTGAGATGGCATTGTTGTCAACAGTGTATAATTTAGCCATGGTAGCATACTTTGGTAGGGTCACTTCATCTTCCCCACAATTTAAAAGATGGATTGGCACTCTACCCCTGTGTACCTCAACTACACCTCTGGCCATCAGTACAGTGGGCCTATTGTCTGAGTACATGGGTTCCTGATAATCTCATCCCTTAAGGCCTATTGCGGCTCTACTCCAGACCAACATTTCAGTTTTGGGAGGTATCACAATGGGTATCATGTTCATGCCGATCAACATCATCCATTATCACCCCTTGATCTTTTAATTCTACTCTCCCAATTTTAGTGGTCTTTTCTTTATATCCAATCTGTGGTACTAGTTTACCATTGCTAGCCCATATGTTAAAGTTCATCTGGACCACGCGTAATGTCTGAATCAGTTTAATACTGTTGAAAAAGGATATACGGTATGGAGGAGATCTGCGAGCTGGTGTCCAATAAAGCATTCAGGGGAATTCCATCCAGCACGACAGGTATAATTGGATGCCTTCCCACGTACCTGTCCCACCATCTTGGTGGGCCTTGGGAGTTCATTCCTGAGGAGCGGTCCGCTTCCCCTGGGGATCCTCGTTCAAAGCACATTCCCTAGCAAAGTGGCCTGCCTCCCCGCAGCGGCGACAAATGGGTTGTCCATCCGGGTGGTAGTGATTGCTGGATCGTCCTCTGGTCGCTGGATACTTCCTGGGCCTCATCCACGGGACATCTATGATTGTAGCTAGCTCAATATTCCCCACGGGCGTGGATCAACGCAGCTCCTGCATAGCCTTGTCCATCTCTGCTACAGTTCTGGTGAGTGCCTCAATCTTTTGGTCAAGAGCCTCGTTGGTGATGGGCTCCTGAGGTTTAACTCTAGCCCCTGACATGGCTGATGGGTTTTGCACTATAGTCAAGCATTGGGCAGAGTCTGTATCATGAGGCTCTTCTGCCTGCAGTATGCGGATTGCCCTCTCTTTAAACTGCACAAAATTCAAATCTTGGTTTTGAATAGCCATCATCCGCAGCCATCCTCTATGAGGAGGAAATAAGAGTCCATTCACAAATTGGTCAATAAGCAGTTTATCTTCCCTTTGTGCTAAGGCAGGAACTGCCTGTTTGAGTGCCCTGAGTGCCTCCTGTAGATTTAACGCAAAGTCTCTCACACTCTCTTGTGGTTTCTGCCGGCACCCAAAGAATCTCATTTTAGCTCTGGCATCTACAGTGGTCTCAAAGGTCGCTTTTAGCCTGGCCATTACATGTTCCATAATATCTTTATCATCATTTTATCTCCCGCTGTGCCAGTTAACTGTCCCATTAATATGCTGACACGCTGACCCTCTGTCAGGGGGTATATACTGTAGTAGCTAACTAATTTTTCTTTAAAGTCAGTGAGGATATTGGGCTCACCTGCATATTGTGGCAACCACATCGCCCCCGGGGTGTACGGCATCAGGAAAGGCATGATCGGTGTCACCCCTTGCGCTGCAGCACCGCCGGGTGCTCCATCCACTTGCTGTGCGGGATCCACTGGTGGCGATATCTTTCCACCCCCTTAGTTAATGTTGACCCTTCCGGTCTTCTACTTCCGTCTGGGTGTACAATTATAGTTCCGCTGGTGCAGCAAGGTTTTACGTCCCTTCCGGATGTTGTCAGAGTGTGTCACCCCAGGGTGTGGGGTACTCGGGTATCAGGCGGCAGAAGGGTTAACTGTGTCACGGGGAATGGCGGCCGCGCCTGATCCCGTGTCCCGGGGGACTATTCTCTTTAAAAGGGGGTTTATGTACAACGGATTATTTACAAAGTTAGTTGTCGTGACGCCACCTGCAGTTCCTGGTGAAGTAGCACCAGCGCCGACACAGTCCGCAGGAGGTCAGTGGTATCACGGCTGAGATGTCGTAGTCCTCCGCAGGCAGGACTGGGACCTCCAGGGCAGCAATCCTGTGAAAGGAATAAGTTCATAGGAAAGAAGATGCAGCAGAGTCAAACTCACTTCACTCCGGGTACTTTACTGGAACTTTAGCAGCAATGGTTACAGTTCAGTGCAGTAAGATGTTAAATGGCAAGTAGCTAATGGGTGGCTGCAAGCGGATCACAGGTAGCTGGACAGAACCCTCAGCATGTGCCTTTTCTCTTTCAATTCTTCCCTGCTTCCCAGTAGTTTGTGTGAAGTGGATCTGGCCTCCTGCTGTCTCTCACTCTTCTCGCTCCCGTTGGGTTACCTTCTGCTGGCTGACCACCGAACCATCAAGCAGTGCCTGGTACCCTCTTCTGGTCGCTTAAGAGTCTGGGAAGTATATATATATATACCCCTTAGAACGCCGGATTTTCTGTGGTCCTTGGAGGATACCATAGGTGCGGGCTCCGGTGCCCGATAAGCTGCCGGGGTTGGACTCTCTGAAGTCCCTCTCTTCCCCTGGCTGGCTGTCTGCGCCTGGGATCTCTCTTTAGTCCTTCCTGGGTCTCTCAGCCGAGAGACGCTCCTTGCTCCCTCAGGCTCAGTGCCTGGCTGCTAGCTGCCAGCTCTAGCTTTCTCTAGTTTCCCCTGGAGGTGGTTTTTATTCCCTCCCGGGTACCTCCCACCATGTGATCTAGTGTTGGGGTGCTTGTTTGTAGGTTCCACCTATCAGCCTGAAATCTTCTTGCAATTGGAGTACCTGCACCGCTTTTATGGGTGCAGTACCCCTCTGTGACGCCTGCTTTGTGCCACATACCCCTTTGATTGAATATACTCGTCCGCGAGTATTAGTACTTGTCTACCGGGAAGTGAAAAACATTTTTATATTCATTAATACCAATGGGTAACTATTTACAATAAGCAAGCTTAGGTTATCTTCCCATTGCTGGGAGGCTCATTACTTCAAATATTGCACATATAAAATACACAATATTTACTAACTATGCGGACCCAGCGGTAATCTTTAGTCCAGCACAGTCCAGTGTGTGTTATCACCCCTGGGCCGCTGCTCACTCAGTACACATTATTCAACAAAGGGACAAAGAAGTTCAAATCAGAGTCTTTGGGCACTGTCAACAAGCGGTGTTAAGGTACCTTTACACACGGCTACATTTGTAGCTTGTCACCAGGTAACTTACTGGTTGCAGTGAAATACATGGATACATGGTTCTATCTTGTTGCTGTGTACAAATGGAATCATGTATCCATGATTTCGTTGCAACCAGTAAGTTGCCTGGTGACAAGCTACAAATGTAGCCGTGTGTAAAGGTACCCTTAGGGATCCGGAAGTCGAGGTTCTCCACAACTGGTGAGTTCTGAGGCCACCCTACTGTGCCACTCCCTGTGGGCCCTGGCTGCTTGAAGCTGTGCTGCGACTCTCTCCTCTCTTGTTCTGTCTTGGCCATAGGACAGGCGGCTTCAGCTCTATTTACGTTACTCTCTTCTCACTGTGTCTCCCTGAGCTCTTTAAAGCGACTGTGACTCCTGGCCTTTTGGTGGGTGAGCAACTTGGAATCGCCTGCCTTCCGCTGTTGCTTGCTGGGCATAAAGTCCCTTGCGACCTTGGACTACGGTATCCATCCTGCGTTCGGTGCTGGGGCGAGCTGGCACTACTCCACTCTCCACAGCTACTCCTCCACTTCATCAGACCCTCATGTACGGGTCACTCACAATGGCTAGTTAGTGTCATAAGACGAGCCTAGCATGCCTCCCGTCCTGTCTAACCCCGCCCCCAGACCAGAATTTATAGGTGACCTGACCTGAAAGCGGGCTTTGCTATCCCCCTCCTGACCTGGAGTTGGGAAGGTGTTGTGTGTATTTGCGTTTCACCTGATGTGGGTACCTTTTCTTGCTTCCAAGCCCCTGCCTGCTCTGTGCCTGCAACCAGATCCTCGAGCCTTCACAATCGGTAGATGGGACACCTCAGCAAGTACAAAATGACGCACGAACGATCTCTGCGTTACCGCGTTGACGCACGTACGGTGTCTGCACCACCGAACTACGATATCACATACCACTAGCATAGAATAGGTGTGTCAAAAGAATCTGGTACGCCTACCTACCGTGATAACACAAGAAAAACGCCCACATTGACACAAAGATCGCAGGAGACGCTGCTGTGTGAACCATACAAGCGACTACATAACATCGCTCGTTGGATCGCCTGCAAGATGGCGGCATGATAGCATCGCTGGATCCATGTGAGCGACGTTGACGCGTGTGACATCTTACCAGCGATAATTTTAAGTCGCTCAAGCGACAAATAATCTGTGACGCACGAGCGACATCGCGGGCGACGTCGCCAGGGTGTGACAGGACCTTAAAGTCTTAGAGTCTTCAGATAAAACAATGGGGACATACTCTTCCAAAGGGAAAAGGTAAAAATAAAGGGGCATGGTTGCTGGAAAGGTGGGGGGCTATATACAGGGGCAATGTCTCGCTACAGGAGTCTCTTGCAATTACAGATTCTACTGTTCAACGGGGGTTATTTGCACAACGGGCAATGCGGATGGCAAACCAGCCTAACGGGCCGGGATAACGTTCGTACTCTGCTCAACTCTGTACAGATCCCTTCGTGGATGTCCTATACGCAAGTAAGATTCCACGTCGCACCGGGAAAAGAAGACATCATCCAGTAGTCCAGGTTCACGTAGAAAACCCCATCCGTCCTCCTGGTATACATAAACGACTGTCCCAGATTTTCGCAGATCTAATGGAAGGGGGGGTTGAGCTCTGGCTTCCTTGCAGAGTCTCCTTGTCGCCTGCTCTCGCTGGTACCAATCCTCTCGCCACCTCTGCATCGCCACCTGGTCTCATTCATCCATGGCTGGCCGGGTGCATTGCAGCGACAGGTACTGTGGGGGTGGCGAACTGCTGCTTGAGACTCGTTGTTTTACTTGCGTCTCCACGGAGCTTAAAATGGTGGGAACTCCTCTCTGGTGCCGCTGCCATGCAGTCCACCATGCGGCTTCTGGAGTGCTTCCCCCTGAGGCTCCCTCCGGTTCCTAGTTGGTGCCATCTGGTGCGATGGGGGATGTCCGAGCTGCCTCCGGCGGGAGACAACTGCTGGCCCGGGACGGTGGTGAAGTCGGGGGCTCAGTCTGAACTCCCATGTCCTGGGTCTGGACGGGTGGTGGTACGGGTGGTAAGGAGGCGCGGTACTCTTCAACCTGTCGTTCGGCCACAGCCACCTCCCGTGCCTCACGAGTCGTTCTCCTAGTGGACAGTGCAAATGTCCGCTCGGCACTCCACCGCTGACACATCCAAGTCAAAGTCTGTTCCATCTCTTGGCGGAGCTGGGTGAAAGCATCCCACCAGTAGTCAGCATCCCCCTCCATCGTCAAGAGGGGCGCCGCTGCCGGGTCGCCCTGCTCGGCGCCGGTCTGCTGCTCCAGCTCTCGCACTGTATCTCTCCACTGGGCTGCCGCCATGCTGCCGGGTACAAAGGAGCCTAGTTGTTTCTGTCCCTCTCTTCCGGTTTGTCTACTTATGGGCAGGCACTCCCTGGGAACTTCCTGTGGGCCGCCCCCCTGATTGATTGATGGCAATTGGGGCGGCCACACTTTTTGGTGCCTCTGTCTAGGCCCTCCTTCTTCTAGGGACTGAGGCACGCCCCCGGGCCTGCATATGGTGTTTAGTACATGGCTACGGCGTCATCTTGGGTCCTTCTGCGATAATGGTGGGTACTCATTTTTGGCACCAAGCAATGGCGGAAAAAGTTCAAATTAAGTCCAAGTCCAAGTTCAAGGCGCACAGTACCCGGTGGTATCGGGCACAGTATCCTGTTCGTGATGCCTGAAAGAGGTATGTCGCCCCAGGGTGTGGGGTACACGGGTATCAGGCGGCAGAAGCGCTAACTGTGTCATTGGGAATAGCAGCCGCGCCTGATCCCGTGTCCCGGGGGACTATTCTCTTTAAAAGGGGGTTTATGTACAAGGGATTATTTACAAAGTTAGTTGACGTGACGCCACCTGCAGTTCCTTGTGAAGTAGCACCAGCGCCGCCACAGTCCACCGGAGGTTGGTGGTATCGCGGCAGAGATGTCGTAGTCCTCCACAGGCAGGACTGGGACCTCCGGGGCAGAAATCCTGTGAAAGGAATAAGTTCATAGGAAAGAAGATGCAGCAGAGTCAAAGTTACTTCACTCCGGGTACTTTACTGGAACTTTAGCAGCAATGGTTACAGTTCAGTGCAGTAAGATGTTAAATGGCAAGTAGCTAACGGGTGGCTACAAGTGGATCACAGGTAGCTGGATGGAACTCTCAGCGTGTCCCTTTTCTCTTTCAATTCTTCCTTGCTTCCCAGTAGTTTGTGTAAAGTCTGACCCCATACAGTGGATCTGGCCTCCTGCTGTCTCTCACTCTCCTCGCTCCCGTCGGGTTACCTTCTGCTGGCCAACCGCCGAACCATCAAGCAGTGCCTGGTACCCTCTTCTGGTCGCTTAAGAGTCTGGGCAGTATATATATATATATATACCCCTCAGAATGCCAGATTTTCTGTCGTCCTTGGAGGATCCCACAGGTGCCGGCTCCGGTGCCCGGAAAGCTGCCGGAGTTGGACTCTCTGAAGTCCCTCTCTTCCCCCAGGCTGGCTGTCTGCGCCTGGGATCTATGAATATGCAAATAGAGTCTGTGGAGCTTCGGTTAGGAGTCTCAAACACAGGACTAGCCTGATATCCCTCCAGGGAAGGACCCAGCCATGGGGTGGCTCCTTGCGGAGAACACCATAACCACCATGTTAAGTGGCCCTTTTAGTCAATATCCAGATCTTTTACAAGCTTAGAGATATGATAAGGGAAGACCAAGGCCAGGTATCCATCCACAGACAGCTGTTTTGGGGTGTTGCCCCTCATCAGTGTGGAGTAGAATTCTGGCTAGGTAGAAGCAAGGCCTAGTAGATCAACATCACAAAGCATTCACTTATCTCAGGGAGACCAGTCCAAGAAAACACTGCGGGCAGCTGGCTAAAGCGCTCAACACAGTGAATTCCTAGGCGCATTGCCCCCTGGGAATTATGAATGTGCAAATAGAGTCTGTGGAGCCTCGGGTAGGAGTCTCAAACACAGGACTAGCCAGATATCCCTCCAGGGAAGGACCCAGCCAAGGAGTGGCTCCTTGCGGAGAACACCATAACCACCATGTTACGTGGCCTCTTTTAGTCAATAATCAGCTCTTTTACAAGCTTAGAGATATGACAAGGGAAGACCAAAGCCAGGTATCCATCCACAGACAGCTGTTTCACGGTGTTGCCTCTCATCAGTGTGGAGTAGGATTCTGGCTAGGTGGAAGCAAGGCCTAGTAGACCAACATCACAAACCATTCACTGATCTCAGGGAGACCAGTCCAAGAAAACACTGGTCTTCCCTTGTCCCATAAGCTTGTAAAAGAGCTGGATATTGACTAAAAGGAATTCACTGTGTTGAGCGCTTTAGCCAGCTGCCCGCAGTGTTTTCTTGGACTGGTCTCCCTGAGATCAATGAATGCTTTGTGATGTTGGTCTACTAGGCCTTGCTTCCACCTAGCCAGAATCCAACTCCACACTGATGAGGGGCAACATCCCGAAACAGCTGTCTGTGGATGGATAACTGGCCTTGGTCTTCCCTTGTGATATTTCTAAGCTTGTAAAAGAGCTGGATGTTGGCTAAAAGGGCCACTTAACATGGTGGTTATGGTGTTTTCCGCAAGGAGCCACCCCTTGGCTTGGTCCTTCCTTGGAGGGATATCTGGCTAGTCCTTTGTTTGAGACTCCTAACCGAGGCTCCACAGACTCTATTTGCATATTCATAATTCCCAGAGGGCAATGCGCCTAGGAATTCACAGTGTTGAGCACTTTAGCCAGCTGCCCGCAGTGTTTTCTTGGACTGGTCTCCCTGAGATCAGTGAATGCTTTGTGATGCACCAGGGATCTGCCTTTAGTCCTTCCTGGGTCTCTCAGCCAAGAGACCCTCCTTGCTCTCTCAGGCTCACTGCCTGGCTGCTAGCTGCCAGCTCTAGCTTTTTCTAGTTCCCCCTGGAGGTGGTTTTTATTCCCTCCCGGGTACCTCCCACCATGTGATCTAGTGTGGGGGCGCTTGTGTGTAGGTTCCACCCATCAGCCTGAAATCTACTTGCAGCTAGAGTAATTGCACCGCTTTTATGGGTGCAATACCCCTCTGTGACGTCTGCTTTGTGGGGCACCACAAGAGCGCTGGCCAGGCCCCACTCCACACTCTGTAAGGGTGCCGCCCATGATTAAATGCCCCCTCTGCTTCCCGTGCACCACATGCGTTACAATGGCGACAGTTTAAAGCACGTATTCCACACAATTCACGGCTCACAGTACCCGGTTCACTGGGCACGGGATCCTGTTTGTGACGCCAAGTTTTTCCACGATAGGGACCACGATACTCGAGACTGGGTCTATACTGTCTCATGGAGGATGTGAGGGTGCCAGGCCCGGCCCCGTCATCATAGATGCGGCAAGTAAAGGGAGTATTTACAGGGAGATTTGTTGTGATGCCACCCGGGGCATGTGGTTAGTAGAACGACCGCTGCCGTATTCCTGCTGGGGTCGTTGACTTGGGGCCACGTGGATGGTAAGCCCTCCTTGGGTAGGGCTGAGGGTCCCCAGGGCAGGTGTAGTAGTAATGGATGAGCCTGGTGAGGGATTGTGTTCGGTGCAGTTCACTTACTTTATCGCTGCAGCTTCTCTAGCAGTGCTTGTTGTCCTGGTAGTCAGCAGCTCTGGAGATGAAAGTCTCTGCTGTGGATTATAGGCAACAGGCGCAATTAACAAGCAGACTCACTCTTGTAGTTTTCTCAGTCCCTTTTCCTAGAGCAGATGGTAAAAGCTGTCCACGGAGTCTGGAGAGCAATTTGGGATTATTCTCACCCGGCTGGGTCTTTTGGTTCCCTTGCTGTGCTTGTAATTTGGCTCCTTAAGTTGCTTAAAGAGGACCTGTCACCAAACCAGGCATGGTGATCCAATTACAGCACTGGATACAGCATGTCTGCAGCATGCAGGCAAGGGGTCTCCCAGCACTTGAGCAGCCCTGTACCCAGGGGCTGACTGGCGACGCAAACCCTGGGTGGCAAAATTTTTCCGCCAGCCCTCGGGGGGGGGGGGGGGGGTGCTGTCGGAAATACTCGGCGGCCCATCTCAGTCCCTCCAGCCAGGCCCGTATTTGGAGCTCCTGCCGCCCTAGGCACTGTCAGCGGTGCGCCCCCCCATCGCGCCACGCCCCCTGCAGACAGAGGAGTAGCTAAAAGGAGCCTAGAGGTTCCCAATATGGATGGAGTGGTGGATGGTTGCTAGATGACTGCCACCATGTCACATCAGCAAGGAGGTGGCAGTCATGTTTTGGGTCGTAATCATGTGGAGAGAGCTAGTTTGCCCCTATAGGGTCCATGAAGGCGTGAAAAGGACCACGGCAAAGTATATATACTTTTAGACTGACCACTTTTTTTCTTAATACAAAATCATCCCCATGCATGACAATGCACCATCTCTTGGTACAGAGCATACCCCTGAGTAATTGGCTGCTATGAACATAAAAGTAGAGAAAACCATGGTGTGGTTACCAGTCTCCTCTGATCTCAACCCTATTGAGAAACTTGGAAGTACCATTAAGCAAAAAAAATCTAAGATGCTGTAAGACCTTAACCATCAAACCAGCAGCTCTGGGAGTCAATTCTGACATCCTGCAAACAAATGCAATCAGAAAACATCCAAAACCTGACAAGTTCAATTAATGCAATATTTGTGAAGGTGATATCAAAGAAAGGCGATATACAATATAAGACATACTGGTAGGATGTTTTCATTGTGAGCCCCAATGGGCACAGTGTTGATGATGTATGTAAAGTGCTATGGAGCGCATAGTGTTAATATAAGTGCAAAACATATTATTCTTAATATTATGTCACAATACCGGGATCTGAGGATCTTCTATTTGGAGGTCAGGGGCTCTCTGATGCCATGTCGCTGCCTGTCTCGCTGTCTTCCTCTTTTCACACTGCAGTGCGGTGGACAAGAGAGCATTAACTGGTTAATAACGAGACGTATGGTGTGTGTACTAACTGAGCCATACACCCTCCCCATACCATGACGTATGGTGTGTACTAACTGAGCCATAAACCCTCCCTATATCATGAAGTATGGAGTGTACTAACTGAGCCATAAACCCTCCCCATACCATGAAGTATGGAGAGTGTACTAACTGAGCCATAAACCCTCCCCATACCATGTCCAGCAGACATTGTAGGATTACTATATGGATTTTATTATTAGGGCACGGACACACTGGCGTGAAACTCGGATGAGTGCAATGTGTGATTTTATCTCAGTGCAGTCAGTTAATCAACGTCTGAAACACATTGACGAGTGTCGGACACTTTTCTCATCCAGATTCTGGATGGGAAAAAAGTCACAACATGCTGCGACAGTATGAGATTCATGTGCGAGACTCGCCAATGCAAGTCTATGAGTCCAACAAAATGATGGACCGCACACTGACAGCACACCGACCATCCGAGAGGCATCTGTTTTTTTTCACTGATACATTATCATTCTTCAGCTGAGACAACTGTAAAATGCTCCTGTAAATGATTCTACAGTAATAGCTGCTGAGAAACAAAACAGATTGCACATGAATGTGATCTAAGAAAACTGTTGGACACTTGCACAGCATTTGGATGTCCCAGTGGCCAGCCACACAGACAGCCCGCCACAGCCACACACAGAGCCACAACCACACAAAAACAGTCAGCCACATAAACAGCCAGCCATATAGACAGCTACACAGACGCAGAGAGCCACACAGAGAGACACAGCCACATAGACAGCCACACACATAGCCACAGCCAGCCACACACAGAGCCACAGCCAGCAACATAGACAGTCATAGCCAGCCACACACAGGCACACACAGACACAGCCAGCCAAACACAGACACAGCCAGCTACACACACAATATCAGCCACACACACAATCAGCCACACACATAGTTAGCCACACAAACACAGCCAGCCACACACAGCCAAAGCCAGCCAGCCACATAGACAGCCACACACACAGCCAAAGCCAGCCACACAGGCGCAGCTACACAGACACCGCCAGCCACACACACAGCGAGCAATATAGACAGCCATAGCCTGCCACACACAGACATACAGCCAACCACACAGCCAGCCACACACACACAGTCAGCCACACACAGCCAAGCAGCCCCAGCCACACACACACAGTCAGCCACACACAGCCAAACAGCCCCAGCCACACACAGCCAGCCACGCAGCCTCAGCCACAGCCATGCAGCCACAGCCAACCCCAGCCAGCCACAACCACGCAGCCCCAGCCACACACAGACATAGTTAGGCACACACAGCCAGCCACAGTCACATAGCCCCAGCCACATAAAGACACAGTCAGACACAGACAGCCACATGCAGCCATGCAGCCCTAGCCACACATAGACACAGCCAGCCACACAGACACATTTTGCCACACACAGCCAGCCATGCAGCCTCAGCCACACAGACACAGTCAGTCACAGACAGCCCTAGCAACATAGACACATTGTCAGCCACAGCCACGCAGCCCCAGCCACACACAACCAGCCACAAAGCTCCAGCCACACACAGCCAGCCACAAAGCCCCAGTCACACACAACCAGCCACAAAGCCCCAGTCACACACAACCAGCTACACAAAGCCCCAGCCATACACAACCAGCCACACAAAACCCCAGCCACACACAGCCAGCCACGCAGCCCCAGCCACACACAACCAGCCACAAAGCTCCAGCCACACACAACCAGCCACAAAGCCCCAGTCACACACAACCAGCCACAAAGCCCCAGTCACACACAACCAGCCACACAAAGCCCCAGCCACACACAACCAGCCACACAAAGCCCCAGCCATACACAACCAGCCACACAAAACCCCAGCCACACACAGCCAGCCACGCAGCCCCAGCCACACACAACCAGCCACAAAGCTCCAGCCACACACAACCAGCCACAAAGCCCCAGTCACACACAACCAGCCACAAAGCCCCAGTCACACACAACCAGCTACACAAAGCCCCAGCCACACACAACCAGCCACACAAAGCCCAGCCATACACAACCAGCCACACAAAGCCCCAGCCACACACAACCAGCCACACAAAGCCCCAGCCACACACAACCAGCCACACAAAGCCCCAGCCACACAAAGCCCCAGCCACAAACAGACACATAGACAGAAAGACACACACACACAGATGCAGCCAGGCATGTATACACACACACACACACACAGATGCAGCCAGGCATGTATACACACACACACACACACACAGATGCAGCCAGGCATGTACACACACAGATGCAGACAGGCATGTACACACACACACACACACACACACACAGATGCAGCCAGACATGTACACACACACACACAGATGCAGCCAGGCATGTACACACACACACACACAGATGCAGCCAGGCATGTACACACACACAGATGCAGCCAGGCATGTACACACACAGATGCAGCCAGGCATGTACACACACACACACACACACACACACACACACAGATGCAGCCAGACATGTACACACACACACACACAGATACAGCCAGGCATGTATACACACACACACACATACAGCCAGGCATGTATACACACACACAGATGCAGCCAGGCATGTATAACACACACACACACACACACACACACACACAGATGCAGCCAGGCATGTATACACACACACACACACACACACACACAGATGCAGCCAGGCATGTATACACACACACACACACAGATGCAGCCAGGCATGTATACACACACACACACAGATGCAGCCAGGCATGTATACACACACACACACAGATACAGCCAGGCATGTATACACACACACAGATGCAGCCAGGCATGTATACACACACACACACACACACACACACACACAGATGCAGCCAGGCATGTATACACACACACACAGATGCAGCCAGGCATGTATACACACACACACACACACACACAGATGCAGCCAGGCATGTATACACACACACAGATGCAGCCAGGCATGTATACACACACAGATGCAGCCAGGCATGTATACACACACACACACACACACACACAGAGTGCAGCCAGGCATGTATACACACACACACACACAGATGCAGCCAGGCATGTATACACACACACACACACACACACACAGATAAAGCCAGGCATGTATACACACACACACACAGATGCAGCCAGGCATGTATACACACACACACACACACACACATTAGTTTTAGATAAAGAATGAACACATCGGCGATCACTCACCTCCCCCTTGATGGTGTCCCACTCAGCTCCTCCATGGCGGGAATCTAATGGAGCAGGGCGCGCTGCATGATGTCACAGCTTGCTGACATGGCCACTGCTCAGAGCTCTGTCTGTCAGCTGTGACGCAGCCGGCCCTGCTCAGAAACAGAAGGTGCTGGCCGACCAAACAACAAGCGGAGGGTCCTGCAGCAGGCATGAAGAGCTGGGAGCCTCAGCCAACATTGGCAGAGACCGGCCCAGCCTGCAGCCCCAGAATGGCGCTTGTCAAGCGCTCCGGTCTTGAGGGTGAGTGCAATGTAAGCACTCCTCAGGACTTTGCTGCAGCCAGCCTGTGCCGGCCGCTGGGTGCATTAAGGCTATTGTTTGTATGATAAATCACCGGTGGCCGCATCCCGCACTAAGAATAGCCGCGGCCGCCAGTGATTTACTTTTGCATTGTTGTTGATAACGCACCCGGCGGCCCTGAACTGTTACCGGCCCCGGCGGCCCGGGGGGCAAATGCCTCCCTGCCACCTGGCCCAGCCCGCCCCTGCCTGTACCCCGAGATAATACACTTAGAAAACTTACATGCTACAGCCACTAAGGAGGTGGCTAGGGGCTGCAACCAAGGGCAGGTTCACACCCCCTGTATGTTTAATCTGCCCACCGCTGCCAATCATTCTCTCCCTGTCTGCAGCATTTAAACAGAGTTTTTTTTCTCTCTCACAGAAAGTCTGTTTAGCCCCGCCCATGGAGGAGCGGGGCTAAGCAGGAGAGAAAAAAAAAACTCTGTTTAAATGCTGCAGACAGGGAGAGAATGATTGGCAGCGGTGGGCAGATTACACAGGCAGGGGGTGTGAATCTGCCCTTGGCTGTAGCCCCTTGCCACCTCCTTAGTGGCTGGAGCATGTAAGTTTTCTAAGTGTATTATCTCGGGGTACAGGGCTGCTCAAGTGCTGGGTGACCCCTTGTCTGCATGCTGCAGACATGCTGTATCCAGTGCTGTAATTAGATCACCATGCCTGGTTTGGTGACAGGTCCTCTTTAAGCTAGGCTGCCGGCCCTGTCTCTTACTGTGGGGTACCAGTATAACAGGCAACTTGAGTCCTTCATTTTCTCTACCCTGCACCTTGGTGTCAGTGTTGCTGGAGCCTATGCGTTGCTGTGTTTTTAGTACAGTGTGGCTGGGAATCTGGAACCCCCACCTTCCGGTATTGACTGCTGGGATGTGTGACCCTGCACAGTCTCGGACTTGGTGTCCGTTCTATGTGCTTGCTTTTTGGGGAGAGCACGGTGCTGCTCAACCTCCAGGTGTGTTTCTTCCTCTCCTTTCCTCAGACCCTAGCCTTAGGCCTGGTGTTAGTCAGTGGTCCTTGGGATGAGCTTAACACAGCTCCTTTACACCCAGGTCTGCTTCACAGTCCTCCCAGAAACTGAACTGAACTTCCTCCTCTCCAGACCAGAATATATAGGGAAGCTCACCCTGAACCCGGGCTTGGCCTCCCCCTTCTGGCTTGGAAGTGTTGGTGTTGTGTGTGTGGGGTGCCTGATGAGGATACCCTTTGTTGCTCTCTGGTGACACCACTACCCGGGGGCAGTGATGACACTATGGCACTTTGACCCTGGCGTGCCACACTATGCTACAGGTATTCATAGAGATGCATAGGTGTAATGGATGCCCTCCACACCTTTCGGGTGGGCTGTCCTCTTAATTGTCTGCCGCCAAATTGGATGCTTTATCTGGGTGTGTGCACGCCACCGAAAGAACCACGCTGACACCCATGTCAAAGTAGAGCTTAATGACAAAGACCTTTATTAAGGGAGGAGTTAACAGTTATATACGACTCCTTAAAGGGATATTAAAAGGGATGATAGTAGGGGTGATTGCATCATATTATGCTGAATCTACATTTTATTCTGAAAAACATTCAATTCATACTGTCTGTTAGTTAGCATTTCAATTTAGCCTTGAATTGTACATTACAGTACATTCAGTCCAGGCTGATAAGGAACTTCTGTGCAGCTAATTCCAAGACAGTGGGATTCAAAGGGAGGGGAAGGATGGGGGATGCTGCAGTCTGCACACTGGAAGATTTCTGAATGACTTCCATAAGACTTATATAAGTTATTAACCATTTATTGCCATAACATAGGCAGGCGGCTGTGTCTGCTAGAAACTAAGTTTTTAGTGGATTCATCAGTTTATATGCTGATGCAAATCAGACCCTAGCCTTAGTCTCTGATCCATTCCTTTGCTTTGGGGTTGAGGCAGGGCTGGCGTTAGGGGAAGGGGGGGCAGACTGGGCACTTGCCCAGGGCCCCCACCCTCTGAAGGGCCCCCAGCAGGGTCCTACACTAATAATGTTGCTGAAGGTTTATCGACTCTTCCCCGCTCTCCTTCACTGAGAGCAGTGCGCGCTGAATATCACCACCATCTGCGGCATCCTGCCGCTCACTCTGCGTGCTGACCGGAACACCGCTGTTCCGATCAGCTGTTACCGCGGTATCACTGCTCTGCACTATTCCGGTCTTCAGTATTGCAGGAGGGCGGTGCTGCAGCTCAGCCTTACACTGATTGGTTAAAGTACAGCCAATCAGTGTTAGTTTTCACTGCACTCTGTCCTTTGGATTAGTAGCACAGCTCAGGCAGGGAGCTGTTCTGTGATTGGTGGAGTGCCAGTGAGCTGTGCTGTGATTGGTGGAGCCCCTGCCTCCTCCTTTCTTCATTCACTGGCGCTATGATGACGAACAGAGGGAATTCACTGCTCCCTCCTGCATCACTCTCTGGGCCAAAGTAAGTTACATTGGCTCCTCTGCTATTATCGTTGTTCAGAATGAGGGCCCCCAGTGTCTGCAGCGTCAGTGGGGGTGACAGTATTGGAGTGGGCTCTCTGAAAGGAGAGAGTGAGGGCCCCCTGTACACAAATGCAAGGTTTGAATAAGGAAGCAGCATTTCCTCGGCTGCTCCACAGAGCCAGATACAGGAAGAGCTGCTGGAGCACTGCACTGTAGGTTTATATTAGTACTCTATACACTGCTATCCCAGGAGGGTGGGTGGGGGAGGGGTGCCAGCACTGCTATATCACCCTGAGCACAGGGACTGGGGAAGAACGTGAAGGAGGAGCATGGTGAGTGCTGAGCTAGGGTGTGCAGAGCTGCCTGATGAGAAGAAAGCTATTACACATTGCAAACATCTCTCTGCTGTGCTCACACCATGTACATCTAATTTTCCAACAGATAGGAAATAACAATATGCATAATATGAGCATAGCAGAGCTCTGTGTGTGTGTACTATCTAGCTATGAATCCTTCATCATCTATCTATAATCATCTATCACTCTATCTATCTCTAATCTATGTATCATCATCTGTCAGCTCTCCTGTGTGGTGTAGTATATAGAGGATCTGTCAGCTCTCCTGTGCGGTGTAGTATATGTCTTTTGATGACGATTCTCCTCTTGCCAGTGAAGTCACATTGACTGAGCAGCTCCTTCTTTTCCACTCTGCTCTATCAGTGGAGCATAACTGCTGGTATCATCCATGTTGAAAGACAGCTCCCTGATACCTAACTGTGGGGATCTGGCTGTCAATCAGCAAGACTTTTCGGCAGTGACACTCTTTAGATGCCACAGATTCATGAAGAGTTGTATATCTCTTCATAAGCCAGGGAGATCTGACCTCAGCATGCCATCTCATCAAAATTGGCGTGAAAAACGCTAGGTTTCAGTAAATACAACTCAAATGTTGTGTGTGATGGTGCAATTTGTTAGCAGATGGGGCCCCACTTTTACCTTGTGCCCAGGGCCCAATTTTGTCTAAATCCGGCCCTGGGTTGAGGGGAAGGAGCGCATTTCGCTTCATCTCCCTTAGGTACCAAAATACCTTGTCCGAGCACTGCTTAAGGCTGTGATCAAACACAATGTATTGCTGTGTTTTGTGAGGAGCCATTTTTGGTGCAAAAACTGCACCAAGAACGGATCCTCACAAAACGCAGTGTTCTGTGTGGGAAAGCCGCTGCGCCTCTCGCCTGCAGTTACTCACCTCGCCGCGCTCCCCGGTGACCGCCGATGATCTCCTCTCATCCCTGAGGCCGAAGACAGTGCGGCCTCTAGGATCCTGCAACCTACCATGTTACCAGGTGACATTGCTCGGTCACATGGTGCTGTCCAAGGTTCTCCACAAGTCAGGATAAAGGGAGATCAGTGAGGGAGTGTGGCAAGGTGAGTAAAAGCACAGCAAAAAATGCCAAAGAATTGACATGTCAATTCTTTTTACAGATCCGCTTTTAAGCCCAAAAGTGGGTTCGTTAAAAGCACAGCGTGTGAGTGCAAAATAGTGAAATGCATTGACTTGGCTGGGACAGCTAGTGCCAATGCTTTTTACTGGATTCCACTGCAATAGCGGATCCATACAAAACGGATCAATAGTGCAGCAATTGTGCAGCGTGTGAATGTAGCCTTAGAAACAAGTTGAGCAGTACTCTCCAGCTGGCATGAAGGCTTTAAAATAGGTAATACTTGAATCATGTTGCAATTTATTGCCAACTTGTTCATTCCATGCCTAGAAGATTTTGATCTTAATGACAAGGCCAAATTTTTGGAAATAGAGAGGGGAGGGGGACAAGAGGCGCAATAGTGCCCTTATCACTTAGACACTAACTTTCAGCGGTGAAAAAAACGATCCACTCACCTACTCCAGTTGTGTGACCCACAACTGGCTTAAGAGCATGTAGGATAATATCCTGATGGCTGCTGCTGGACCTCCACCGTTTCCACACACGTGTGGTCAAAACTGAAAATTCAGGGAAAGAAGGTGTACTCCGGTCCGCGCTGCCAGAAACATCAAAGAAAACCAAGACGAAGTTCTGATCCAATCCTTCTTTATTCACATCCAACGCGTTTCAGTGCCCACCCAGATCCCTGATGAAGGTGCCGGGTGGGCACTGAAACGCGTTGGATGTGAATAAAGAAGGATTGGATCAGAACTTCGTCTTGGTTTTCTTTGATGTTTCTGGCAGCGCGGACCGGAGTACACCTTCTTTCCCTGAATTTTCAAATTTTTGGAAATGTCACCAGTGTCACTTTATGGGGTAATAACTATGGAATGCTTCAACAAATCCCAGTGAGGCTAGGGTCACACTTTAAAAGAGAATTGCGTTCACTGCATCCAGTTCCGGATGTGGTGAACGCAATTGGCTTCGCACACATTTTGCAAGCAAAATGTGTGGAAGAAGCCGCAATCCGGTAACCGGATTGTTCCGGATGTGTAATCCGGAGCAATCTGGTTACCGTACAGTTCGCTCATCCCTGTTGCCGCAGGGATAAGCAAACTGTAAAACTCTGTTAGGTGGCAGAGCCAGTGGTTAGCTTTCACATACTCTGCATCATTTGTATCAGTGTGAATGGTGTCCTAAGCAAGCCCATTATGTGCATGGCAGGTCGCCTCCCACATTTTGTTGTAGGTAGAGGTGATTTTTATCAGCCTGCACCTGGTGCTTGCTTTACATTGTGGGGTCTGACTGCATCCTGCAAGTGCAGTGTTGGTTCTTGATTTTGGCATTGATGGTAAGTTTTTCTAATGCTGCTTTTCCTCAGTATTTTTTGTACATAATTTGTTAGGACTCATGAGCATGAGGATCCGTGACGTGGATCATGAGCTTAAGTGTCTTGGCCAATGCATGAACCAATACCTCATCTATAAGGTTTTCTATTTATGGCTAGGGTCACACTTAAAACCTGAATTGCGTTCACTGCATCCAGATCCAGATGCGGTGAACACAATTGTCTTCAGACATTCAGCAATCTGGGAACCGGATTGCTGAAGCCGCAATCTGGTAACTGGATTGCTCAGGATGTGTAATCCTGAGCAATCCGGTTACTGGATAGTTTGCTCATCCCTGCTTCTGCAGGGATGAGCAAACTGTTCTGTGTTTAGTGAAAGTGTACATTTAATAAATAAATGTTTGTTTAATGTCTCTAGGGGGTGCCCAGTCCCCCTAGAAACCTTCTACCCACTCAGGTAGGCATATAATGCTGTAATCTGTTATAAATGTGGCGCCCCTGCGGGTATTAGCCACAGTATAAGATCATAATAGTTGCACTCACTTAGAAAGCCACTGCACTACCACCTTTGGCCAGTAGGGGGAGCTCCAGAGACACCAGAGACTTCCCTAGAGATAAAACACTGGTCTGAGGTAAATTTTCAGACAGTTGGAGCCACGAGCTCAGAGTGACAGGAGCTGCATTGAGTTCCTGAGGACTGGCTGACAATTTCCAGGGCCAAGCCATCGGTCTGAGGAGGAGAAAACTGATAAGAGGAACACTTTCAGAATCGGGTAGCATCATTATCTACCCTAGATAAAAAGCGCAGATACGGATACCGGATCCGTGGCTGCATTAGTTATATACAATACAGCAACCGGAAAACGTGAGGTAACAACAAGCTTCACAGGGCCAGACACAGCAACATACTAAGAGTTCAGCAGTACTCCCGGAGGGGGTAAGCAGAGAGAGACAAAGGACTCAAGTTGCCTGTTGAGTGGGACCCAGAGAGGACAGATTTGGGCCGGCAGCGAGTTCACACACGGCAGCAGGGCCACATAGACAGCGCAAGCAGGAGGTAAAGGACCCGGTGGGGCCTGAGCAACTGAACCCCTATTGCAGACTCCGGAGACGGGACTTGTTGTATTATAGTTTGGTTGAAAGTAAACCAGTTAAACCTCATCTGTGCCTCAGCCTCTGATTTAACAGTTACCATCTATCCAGGATTGGGACCATCACCGCTGAGAGGATTTGCTGTGAATCAAGTAAGTGTCTGTGCCCTTAACATCTCCTCACCATACTTCCATCTTCATCCATCATTAACTTTAACATCACCTGTCCAGGGGACCCTACAGCCCTACCCGGAAAAGGGCTATACCATCTCAGCTGCCTCTCACCATCATCCCCTGGCCAGTACAAGGCAGCGGTGGCCATATATAGCCACATTATTCTGGGTGGCGTCACGACAATAACATCTACAAACTTTATAAACTATATAAACTTCTAAATCCCCTGTAAATACCCCCTTTTAGGAGTGTGCCAGCCTGGGGCCACGGCCTGGGTCCAGCCACCAGTGACTCCCCCAAGGAAAGGGACCCTGCGCCGGGTATCCCGGTCCCCTAAGCTGGGCGGCACAACTCTCTTTGGCGTCACGAACAGGATTTACCGTGCCTGGTTAAATCGGGTACTGTGTGCCGTGATTAATGCCGAAAATTGTGAGAAAATCCGAGAAAAATTGACTTTTTTATCAAAAAGTGATTTTCCCAATGGAAACCATTTAAATAGACTTTTCCCCATTGACTAACATTGAAACAAAATGGCCGCCAGCCTCTGAGGTAAAATTGCATCATCACTAATTACCTCATAACTGCCACAGCACGAGACTGCTATTTGAACTGTGTCATTGCCCTGAGCTCTGATCTGACTGAAAAATTTCAGATTCCGCCATTACTGAGCTCGCGGCGAGCAGAAGCAGCAGGGGGCGTGTCTTTGTGGGCGGCACCAAGCTGAGAGCTCTGACGTCGGCAAAAGGGGAAAACCAATCCTGCTGCATAGCGGAACGATTATACGCCATCCCGACGGAAGCAGAGGACCGGAAGGGTCCGGATTAACTAAGGGGGCGCAACATGTCGCAGCACGGAGACGCCGAAACACCCGGCGACACAAATGCAGCTGAAGCACAAAACAGAGCGCTCGGCAGCACAGCGGCGCAAGGTGCAGCGCCCATTATGCCGATGTTGATGCCATATACCCCAGGTGCTCCATGGCTTCCAGTGTATGAAGGTAAGCCTAATACTTTTGATGATTTTAAAGAAAAACTGCTGGCCTATTTAAACATGTTTCCAATGGCAGAAGCTCAGCGTGTCGGTTTGCTGATGGCACAGTTAAGTGGTAATGCCAAGCGAGAAGTCACAGCATGGTTCGCTGATCTAAAAGACACTGCTGAGCATATTCTAGCTGGATTAAAGGCAGTATTTGAAACTACTGCTGGTAGCAAAGCAAAGACCAAATTCTTCAATTGCAAACAAAAGGCCAATGAGAGTGTGAGAGACTTTGCCCTGAATTTACAGGAGGCCCTTAAAGCGCTTACACTGGCTGAACCAATGTTTAACACTGGCGCTGATAAATTGCTAAGAGATCAATTCATTGAGGGACTATTAACCCCTTCTCATCGAGGGCATGCGAGTATGCTGACTTTCAAGGACCCTGAAGTGACATTTGCCCAGTTAAAGGAGAGCGCTATTCGTCTCCAGCAGGCAGAGGCACTTTGGGATCAGGATCCTGAGCCATCCATTACAGAAACCCCTCAACAACAGAGAATGCCAGTGACATCAGTTAAGCCCCTGGAGGCCAGTGCTAATGATGCTTTCCAGCAAAAGCTTGACTCTCTAACAGACATTGTCACCTCAATGGCTAAAACCATGCAGGAAATGAGAGAATCACAGACTACATCCAAGATGGAGTTGGCGAACCGCAGAGAGGATATTCCCTGGATGAGACCCCAGAGATACCCAGCGTGGAGAGGACGACCCAACGACCGTTACCAGCCGGATGGACAGCCTATTTGCCGCCGTTGCCGGAAGCCAGGCCACATCGCCCGCAATTGTGATTTAAACAAGGATCCCCTGGGAATGCGGGCCGCTTCGCAGGAGTGAACTTTCAAGGCCCAACATCCTGGCACGATAAGTACGTCGGAGGACGTCCTATTATCCCCATCGTGCTGGACGGTATTCCTCTCAATGCCTTGTTGGACACTGGTTCCCAGATTTCGTCTATACCACATATCCTTTATAAGAGGTACTGGGCAGATTCAGACATTGATAAAAGACCATCTAATGTTGAGCTAAGTATATATGCTAGTAATGGAAAATTGGTACCGCAAGTAGGATTTAGAGAGAAGACCATTAAGATTGGTAGAGTAGAATTAAAGAATCAGGGTATCATAATTGTTGATGTTAACCAACGGGAACCTTCTGTATTGATAGGTATGAATGTTTTAGAAAATTGTTTTTCCGAGGTTATTACTATTTTACAGCAATTTGTGGAAACTGCCCAATCCTGCCAGCAGAGAATTCTCCGGAGAGAGATAAAAGCATTGGTGCTGAAGCAACAAGTAGAGGTTGCAGGTGGAGAAATCGGCAGTGTGAGGGTAAGTGACCCAACTCCAATAGTAATACCTCCAAAAACTGAAATGCTGGTATGGTGTAGAGCAGCCATTGGTATTAAAGGACGAGATTACCAAGCCTTGGTAGAGCCTGTGTACACTGATAGTAGACCTACGATATTAACGGCTAGAGGAATAGTCGAGGTACACAGGGGAAGAGTGCCCATACGTCTTTTGAATTGTGGAGAGGAAGAGGTCACTTTACCAAGGTACGCTACAATGGCCAAGCTATACACTGTTGACAACAATGCCATCACAGCCATTGGGCCCTTGAATCCGTCATGTCAGGCGGACGACAATGGTTCAAGTGGAGAATTAGACGATTGGTGTCAGCAGTTGCATATAGGTACAGATTCAACACCTACCCACCAAAAACAAGGGGTGTACCGACTAGTAGAAGAATATGAACGGGTCTTCAGTAAACACCCATTAGACTTCGGACAGATTAAAGGGGTAGAACATACAATTCCTACCGGTAACCACCCACCAATAAAAGAGAGATATAGACCCATACCGCCCGCTCATTATCAATGTGCTAAAGACATGCTGAGGGAGATGAAACAGGCCGGGGTAATAAGAGACAGTTGTAGTCCCTGGGCAGCCCCTCTGGTAATAGTTAAAAAGAAAGACGGAACCATGAGAATGTGCGTAGACTACCGGCAGATTAATCACATTACCCATAAAGACGCCTACCCCTTACCTAGAATTGAAGAGTCATTAGCTGCTTTAAGATCTGCTAATTATTTTTCCACCTTAGACTTAACAAGTGGGTATTGGCAAGTCCCTGTGGCTGAGGAAGATAAAGAGAAGACAGCATTTACCACACCAATGGGTCTCTGTGAATTTAATTGTATGCCGTTCGGACTCTGCAACGCACCCGGTACCTTTCAGCGATTGATGGAATGCTGTCTCGGACACAAGAACTTTGAAGCCGTCCTTCTGTACCTAGATGATGTAATAGTCTACTCAAAGACTTACGAACAACATCTACAAGACCTGGCAGAAGTGTTCGAGGCCTTATCCCGGTATGGTATGAAGATCAAGCCATCCAAATGTCACCTTCTAAAGCCAAAGGTACAATACCTGGGACACGTTGTGAGTTCAGAAGGAGTAGCACCGGATCCCGAGAAAGTAACCGCAATAAGGGATTGGCCAAGACCTACCAGCGTGAAACAGGTGAGGCAATTCCTGGGACTGGTGGGCTACTATCGTAGATTCATCCAAGGGTTCACCAAGCTAGCAGCACCTCTACAAGACATCCTGGTAGGGCAGTCGAAGAAGCCTTCAAACCGCAATCCTCCTTTCCAGTGGAGTGATGAGAGGGAAGATTCCTTTGAAAAGTTGAAGAAGGCATTGACCGGAGAAGAAGTTCTGGCATACCCCGATTACCATCAACCTTTCATCCTTTACACAGATGCCAGTAATGTGGGACTGGGAGCAGTACTATCTCAGAAACAAGGAGGCAAGGAGAAAGTCATCGCCTTTGCAAGTAGAAAGCTCCGGCCTACTGAAAGAAATCCTGAAAATTACAGCTCCTTCAAGTTAGAACTACTGGCAGTAGTCTGGGCTGTGACTGAGCGTTTCAAACACTACTTGGCAGCTGCAGAATTCACCGTCTATACTGATAACAACCCATTGACCCACCTGGATACAGCCAAGCTAGGTGCGCTGGAACAGCGATGGATAGCCCGGCTGTCTAATTACAACTTCGTGATCAAGTATAGAGCAGGCCGAAAGAATGGAAATGCAGACGCCTTATCCCGGATGCCGCACTTGAGAGACGTGGAAGAAGAACCGCTAGAACTTGAAGAAATTGAACTACCCGCCTTCCATCGTCCCAAGGTAGGACAGTATCAATCCAGTGCCTACCAGAAACATCAACAAGTGAATCTCAACCCATTAGCACACCACAGATGGGCTGACACTCAAGACAGCAATCCAGCTGTGAAGTTGGTGAAAGAACTGCTGACTGAGCAAAGTGCGTATCCCAATGAAAATGCACCGAAAGAGACACATCAACTCTGGAAAGAGAGAGGCAAAATGTTCCTGTACCAAGGAAAGCTGTGCAGAAGATATACCAATCCAAAAACGCATGAGCTAGTATGGCAGATCATTGTGCCTAAACAAGATGTAAAAATGGTCCTAGAAGCTTATCACAATGGTGCTGGTCACTTCGGGTGGAAAAAGCTAGAAGTACTTCTAAGAGAAAGATTCTACTGGGTTGGAATGAGAAGATCAATTGAAGAATGGTGCAGAAACTGTGGTCCGTGCAACCTCAGAAGAAAAGATCTAAAAAACCAAAGAGCACCACTCCAGCCTATAGTTACCAAGCAACCACTTGAGCTCGTAGCAATAGACCACGTGAAATTGACACCAAGCCGGTCCGGCTATGTCTATGCTTTAACCATCGTGGACCATTACTCACGCTTCCTGGTAGTAGTGCCCGTGAAAGATCTCACTGCAAAGACAGCAGCTAAGGCGTTCCAGACATACTTTTGCAGACCTCATGGATATCCGGAACAAGTACTCGCAGACCAAGGTACAGCATTTGAATCAGAGATCTTCAGAGAATTTTGCAATATGTATGGCTGCAAGAAGATCCGTACAACAGCCTATCATCCGCAAACAAATGGCTTATGCGAAAAAATGAACCATATTGTAATCGATCTCTTAAAGACTTTACCAGAGACAGAGAGAAACCTATGGCCAGAGAAATTGCCTGATTTGGTAGACCTCTATAACAATGTCCCGGTAAGCTCCACAAACTGTACCCCAGCTTACCTTATGCGTGCAAGACCTGGCAAGCTACCAATAGATCTAGAAATGGGCATCGTAAAACCTGACGCAGAAGTGCAGGATTCCAACTGGGACTCCCTACGCCAACAACAGTATCGCCAAGTGCAAGAATGCGTAGAAAGGAATCTCCAGAAAACTAGAGAAAGACAAGAGCAATACTTCAACCAGAATGCTCTAGCAACCCCATTAAAACCTGGTGATCAAGTGCTCAAGAGAAACCGTCGCACTAATAAACTGGACAATCAGTGGGAATCCGTCCCATATACAGTTTTACCAATGAGAGTGAACAATCCTAAAATGTGTCTTATAAGCAAAGATGGTGGATTAACATCAGTACTAGTGTCAAGAGACAATCTAAAACTATGTCCAGAGACATTGAAAGAAAAAGAAGTCATTCAACATGATCCAGAAGTTATTCAACCAGTACCGGTTCAACCTGTTAATGAAAAAGAAGAAGATGGAGTATATCACACCTATCTAGGAGACTTTCCTAAAACCTGGCCAACCTACAATGGTGCAGTAGTAGTTCCCATGATGGCCTTCTATCAAACACCAGAGCCTGTAATACCAGAAGCCCCAAGACCAATAGAATTAGAAGCAGACCCTGTACCACAAGAAGTCCCAAGACAGGAAGAACAAATTCCTAGTAATAATAGTCCTGGACACGGTGGAATTGCCAATCCCACAAATGTGGAATTATCCCTAGCAGAACCAGAAGTACTTACTAGGTATACATCCATTCACACCATCACATTGAGTACACCCAGTACACAAGCGTTACGCAGATCACAGCGTAGTACTCAGGGTCAATTACCAGCATGATATGCAGACTACCAAATGTAAATAGATATTTCAACCAGAAATATCTGAAAGGAACTTGTTTAGTTGTTAATCAGTAGTTATTAGATGTAACGTTAAAAAGCTCAGTACCTACAGAGACTATTCTGTATGAACTACTTGCATATTCTTGAACTCTTTTCTTCATTTATCAGCCCGGAGGCGGTAAATTAAAGCTCCGGAAAGACTGTTTTTTGAACATTCTTAAATTATTCATAAACTTTGTTGGAAAAATGGACGCTAATTGCAGTGCCTTTCCTAACAAATAAATAGCCCTCAAGGACAGAGCTGTATTAATGGACGCTATTTGAAGTGACTTTTTACAAGACTCTATTTTTTAAACTTGAGTGGTTTTTGCAACTTTTTATTTTTTTTTTAAGACTCTGTAGATATTATCTGTTATATCTTATGTTTATTGTCCCACAGTCCCGGAGTACTGTTCTTAACTAAGGGGGAATGTGGCGCCCCTGCGGGTATTAGCCACAGTATAAGATCATAATAGTTGCACTCACTTAGAAAGCCACTGCACTACCACCTTTGGCCAGTAGGGGGAGCTCCAGAGACACCAGAGACTTCCCTAGAGATAAAACACTGGTCTGAGGTAAATTTTCAGACAGTTGGAGCCACGAGCTCAGAGTGACAGGAGCTGCATTGAGTTCCTGAGGACTGGCTGACAATTTCCAGGGCCAAGCCATCGGTCTGAGGAGGAGAAAACTGATAAGAGGAACACTTTCAGAATCGGGTAGCATCATTATCTACCCTAGATAAAAAGCGCAGATACGGATACCGGATCCGTGGCTGCATTAGTTATATACAATACAGCAACCGGAAAACGTGAGGTAACAACAAGCTTCACAGGGCCAGACACAGCAACATACTAAGAGTTCAGCAGTACTCCCGGAGGGGGTAAGCAGAGAGAGACAAAGGACTCAAGTTGCCTGTTGAGTGGGACCCAGAGAGGACAGATTTGGGCCGGCAGCGAGTTCACACACGGCAGCAGGGCCACATAGACAGCGCAAGCAGGAGGTAAAGGACCCGGTGGGGCCTGAGCAACTGAACCCCTATTGCAGACTCCGGAGACGGGACTTGTTGTATTATAGTTTGGTTGAAAGTAAACCAGTTAAACCTCATCTGTGCCTCAGCCTCTGATTTAACAGTTACCATCTATCCAGGATTGGGACCATCACCGCTGAGAGGATTTGCTGTGAATCAAGTAAGTGTCTGTGCCCTTAACATCTCCTCACCATACTTCCATCTTCATCCATCATTAACTTTAACATCACCTGTCCAGGGGACCCTACAGCCCTACCCGGAAAAGGGCTATACCATCTCAGCTGCCTCTCACCATCATCCCCTGGCCAGTACAAGGCAGCGGTGGCCATATATAGCCACATTATTCTGGGTGGCGTCACGACAATAACATCTACAAACTTTATAAACTATATAAACTTCTAAATCCCCTGTAAATACCCCCTTTTAGGAGTGTGCCAGCCTGGGGCCACGGCCTGGGTCCAGCCACCAGTGACTCCCCCAAGGAAAGGGACCCTGCGCCGGGTATCCCGGTCCCCTAAGCTGGGCGGCACATATACAACAGCTGACTCCTGTCAGCTGTTGTACAGTTTTATGAATGAAAGCGTCGGGTTCCTCAGAGCGGCGCACATACTATTGCTATTGGTATAGTATGTGTGCCGCTGTCTGAGGTCCTGAAGCCACTTACAGTAAGATCTATGGGCAGCGCTGCCCATAGATCTACTGTAAATGGCTTCAAGACCTCAGACAGCGGCGCACATATTATACCAATAGCAATAGTATGCGCGCTGCTCTGAGGAGCCCGGCTCAGATTTTAAAAATAAAAACCTGATGTGTGACCCTAGCCTATCACATAAAGAAATTTTTTGCACTTTTTTTTATCATTTTCGGGGTGCAGCTGGGCCCCATGGGGCACCGTTCATCTAGTGGTACAGAAGCATCGTACTGGGCGGCCCATTGGTTAGGTTGCTGAGCCAGTGGGTAGCTTTCAGACACTCTGCATCATTTGTATCAGTGTGAATGGTGTCCTAAGAAAGCTCATTATCTGCATGGCAGGTCGCCTCCCACATTTTGTTGTAGGTAGAGGTGATTTTTATCAGCCTGCACGTGGTGCTTGCTTTACATAGTGGGGTCTGACTGCATCCTGCAAGTGCAGTGTTGGTTTTTAATTTTGGCATTGATGGTAAGTTTTTCTAATGCTGCTTTTTCTCAGTAGGTTTTGATCTTAATGACAAGGCCAAATTTTTGGAAATGTGACCAGTGTCACTTTATGGGGTAATAACTATGGAATGCTTCAACAAATCCCAGTGAGGCTAAGGTCACACTTTAAAAGAGAATTGCATTCACCGCATCCATATCCGGATGCGGTGAACGTAATTGGCTTCCCAACATTTTGCAAGCAAAATGTGTGGCAGAAGCCGCAATCCAGTAACTGGATTACTCCAGATGTGTAATCCGGAGCAATCCGGTTATCATACAGTTTGCTCATCCCTGCTGCCGCATGAATGAGAAAACTGTAAAATCTGTGAAAAAAGCTTTGATATTAATAATAATTGTACCTATCATGTCTCTAGGGGGTGCCCACCACTCCTAGAGACATGCTACCTACTCAGGTGGGCATGTAATGTGTTAATATTGCCTGTACAGTAAGCCGGCTCCTGTCGGCTCTGTACATATTCTGAATGAAGCCGCAGCTCCCCTGTGAGCTGCGTGCATACTATACATAATGTATGTATAGTATGTGCGCTGTCCGAGGTCCTGTAGGCTTTTACAGTAGATCTATGGGCTGCGCACTGCCATAGACCTACTCTAAAAGCCTACCGGACCTCGGATAGTGCACATACTATACGTACATTACGTATAGTATGCGCACAGCTGTCAGTGGAAAATTGAACAGAGCCGACAGGAGACGGCTTACTGTACAGGAGTTTTTAACACATTACATGCCCACCTGAGTAGGCAGCATGTCTCTAGGGAGGTGGGCACCCCCTAAACACATGATGGGTACAATTATTATTAATATTAAAGCTTTTTTAACAGTGATAACACTTTGCTTATCCCGGCGGCAGCATTGTGGGACTTAGAACCACTCCGAAAACTGCAGTCTGTTTATCTGATGGTCTGGCTCTGTACAAAGTAGCTTAATATTTTCCCAGAATGTTATTTATATCTCTGGTGTTGGTCGTCCCAATATTTTCTGGTATTTTGAGTGCAGTTTTGAGTGTTGTGCCTCATTTACCCCTCGCTGAGTTAGCTAATAGGCGAACTGCCTTATCTCTATATTTGTATAGTTTGGCGTCTCATAGGGATGTCCCAAAGAGCTCCCTCTTTTTGACCCAGGTGTCAAATTCTGTTTTGGCTTCTAGCCACAGTTCGTGGGGCGGGCTGAGTCAGTCTGTGTATGTCCGCCTGACTGTTTGACTTGTCCTTATGTAGTGAGCATTTGTTGTTTTCTTCATCTTGCTGGTGTGGGCAATGATTTTACCCCTAAGGACTACCTTGGCTGTTTCCGAGAACTCCCAGAACAGTGTAGAGTTGTCCTCTGCCTCCCTATTGGTCTCATAAAAAAACATCCACCATTCCCTTAGTAGTTTAGCAAAGTCCTGGTCCTGCTGTAGGAAGTGGGGAAATCTCCACAGGATGTCTGTGCCCTGTGGGAAGGCATCTCGTAGGGTTAAAGTGATCGGACTGTGATCAGAAATTAACATGTCCATGTATTCTATTGTCGTCTCCTCTACCTTCTGAAGTATGTCCTCTCACACTAGAAAAAGGTCAATGCGTGACCAGGTCTCGCCCCCTATTATTATATCGTCTAATATAATATATATAATATATATATATATATATATATATATATATATATATATATATATATTGTCTTGCTAAATTTACCTGGCTCGGGGCAGAGCCCGTACCTACGTAGCACTCACTGACTTACAAATCAGGCATGAATAATAATATTCTTTATAGCAAGATTAAATTTATTTGTTACAAAGTAGCACATGAATTGTCATCAATTGAATACAAGCTAAACACAAACTATACCTAGACTTGAATATAGCAAATAAGCATCAATATATATATATTACCTGATATTGTAGCTGCTTCAACTTCTCCAAATGGGGGGAACACGTATCAGTGAGAAGTGAGCAATATTGAGGCTTGCATCGCAGGAGGTGTACGTCCATCTTGCCCTGGAAGAGCTCCCCATCACTGACCGTGATCCCCCATCTTTTATACTCTTTAGAATATCTACGAGCACGCGCTGACTGTACCATTCATTTTCCCTCGTGACCATCAGCCATAGGATATTGAATGAATGTTGAATAGGTCCTTCTATAACTTGCTTGTCATGGGTTGTATGTCACAAGACATGTAGCCCGTATATAACAATACAACAGTCATTGAAAGACTCTTGCCTGTCATAAGATACATATCATGCAGGCCGTGTCCTCATCTTAGTAGCATAATGTGAAAGAGAGTTCCCCCTTTTTTTATATATAAAGCTTGTACTAATATATTATACTAGCTGGGTGCCCGATGCATATGCATCGGGATTCTAGAAGAGCGAGTCTCTGACTCGCAATGGCCCCTTCGCGCTGCTAAGGCGACTCGCCATGCCCGCTGCGCGGGCATAGTGAGTCGCCTTAGAACTGCTCGCAATGGCCGCTGCGCGGCCAATGCTTCGGGCGTATCCACATGACCACGCTGACTCGCAGCGCGAGCGGACTCAAAAGGGGCAAAAAACCCATTCGTGATTATATAATAGATGGAATGATATAAGACCCGTGGTCACTATTCTAATTATGATTACCTGTTCTATACCTATTCTATTCACATCCACACACCATTCTTATCACATTGGTATCACATATATATATATATATATATATATCAGTTTATGCATACGGAACAAGTCCTGCTGGGGCAAATGGGTTTCCTGGAGCAGGATTATGTCTCCCTTCAATCTCTTGAGATGTCTAAGTGCCATGGATCACTTTTCAGGTGACCTCAGGCCCTTCCATGATATTATTTTAACCATGGTTCTTGTTGAGTGGCCAACCTGCGGTCAGATCATTACATGTAGCATGTGGTAAAAGTGGTGACTCTGGATCCCAATTATCATTATGTATTGGTATAGGGTGTAACCTGGGTGGTGGTTTCAGATGTGGAGCAGTATTCTCATTCCTAACATTATACAAAGCAAATCCCTGAGCGTGTATCGGAGCCCCAACAGCCCGTCCTTTGTCCCATTCGCTCCCTCCCCCCTCCCAACCATTGTATTAGTAATTAGTAGCGACTTCCATTTTTTCCAGCGTGGAAAAAGTAAAAGCAACCCTTTCGCTCCCGCCGATTCACCTTCTAAGAAAGTGAGTCCTTTGCCGGCTATGTTAAAAGAACAAGTTAATAACGAAGTCTCATTTGGAGGTATGTCCTCTCATTTGCAGTCCCCTCTTTCGGAGGCCCCCAAGTCTCCGACTATATAATCTCCCCCACACTCCTTCTTCCCCTGGCGCGTTCCTGTTGGTATACCCACTGATGTGTGTGGAACGCTATGGCAGGTCACCATAGTCAGCCAAGGTGTGTAGAAACCATTAAAGAATGGACAACGCGCAAGACAACAGGGGAAAAAAAAAATTAGGGAATAAATAGTAAAAAAAAAATAATAATAAAAAAAGAAAAAAAGGGGCATAAATATTAAAAATTAAAAAAGAAAAAAGAAAAAGAAAAAAAAGAGAAAAAAGGGGGTAAATATTAAAAATTAAAAAAAGAAATAAAAAAAAGAAAATAATTTAATGAGGGAGGAAGGGGGTGGGGGAGGAGCTGGGGACACTCCCCGTTTAGGATACCAGGCTCAGCGATGAACATCTTCGTGCAGCACATTAGTCTTGCTGGTCAATTGTAGATGTAATCTGATCCAGCACTGGTGGGGTGTCAGTCTCCTTGGATTGTGGATTGGGATGCATTGTCCTCTCTAGTGTGTTCGATGTTTGCCCAAGCCAGCACTTGTCTTCTTACTCTGCGTCACAGTTCCTTGGGAATCCTCTCCGCTGGCTGGTTGTAAAGGCACGCAGGGCCTCCTTGGAATTCTTCCAGGATTTGAACAATCTGTCTGGGCTTCTTACTTTGAGTGTTGCTGAATAAAGGAGCTGGAATTGAATGTTGCGCCTGAATAGGCTGCTGCACACTTCTCCGAATGCTTTGCGCTTCTTGGTCACTTCTGCAGAGAAATTCTCGAACAGGACCACCTTGTGACCTCTGAGCATCAGTGGCTGCCTCCTGTTCCTAAAGAGGTGTAGTATTTTCTCCTTTTCTTTAAAGTCAAGATATTTGGCAATAAATTGTCTGGGCCTCTGGAAGTGTGAGTTATCTCACCCATTGGTAATGTGGCTGTCGCATGTGCCCCAGTTCGGCAGGCCCACTCTGGGCACCCTTTCTGCCTTGTGCTGGCCCTGGATTCCCAAAGCCTTAGGGAGGTCTAGTTTGCATATATCGTCTAGTTGTTGGGGCAGTATCGATTCTGGCCCACGATTCTGAGATTGTTCCTCCTTGACCTATTTTCCAGGTCATCCATTTTATCTCTCATCCAGCTGGACTGCTTCTGTGATAGTGTTAGGTCATGTTCCATTGTGGCTAGCATGTCTTCTAGGTCTGAAACTCATTGTTCTAGGTAGTCTAGTCTGCTCGCATGTTGCGCAGAAATCTCCTGGAGCTCTTCCAAGGTCTCTCTTACTGCCTCCCTCACCACCTTTTTAATATCACTGGCCAGGAACTTTACCACCTCCTTTGCCATAGACCTGCGTTCTGTGGATGGGTAGGGGTCTGTATTTGGGTCCCCAGTTGTCTCTTGGGCAGATTGGTTGCCCCCACCCTGGCTCTCTCCAGCATATATATACCGTATATACTCATGTATAAGCCGACCCGTGTATAAGCCGACCCCCCTACTTTTGCTCCCAAAATCTGGGAAAACCCATTGACTCGTGTATAAGCCGAGGGTGGACCCCAGCACAGGTATACAGCCCCCAGCAGTGTGGTATACAGGCCCCCCCAGTGGTATACAGGCCTCCCCAGTGGTAGTATACAGCTCCCAGCAGTGTGGTATACTGCAGCCTCCCCAGTGGTATATACAGGCCCCAGCAGTGTTACAGCAGCCTCCCCAGTGGTATATACAGCAGCAGCCCCAGTGGTAGTATACAGCAGCCCCAGAGGTATATACATCAGCCCCAGTGGTAGTATACAGCAGCCCCAGAGGTATATACATCAGCCCCAGTGGTAGTATACAGCAGCCCCAGGGGTAGTATACAGCAGCCCCAGTGGTAGTATACAGCAGCCCCAGAGGTATATACAGCAGTCCCAGTGGTAGTATACAGCAGCCCCAGTGGTAGTATACAGCAGCCCCAGTGGTAGTATACAGCAGCCCCAGAGGTATATACATCAGCCCCAGTGGTAGTATACAGCAGCCCCAGAGGTATATACAGCAGCCCCAGTGGTAGTATACAGCAGCCCCAGTGGTAGTATACAGCAGCCCCAGAGGTATATACAGCAGCCCCAGTGGTAGTATACAGCAACACCAGAGGTATATACAGCAGCCCCAGTAGTAGTATACAGCAGCCCCAGAGGTATACAGCAGCAGCCCGCCTGCCACCCCCATCAGTATACAGGCGCCCCCCCCCCATCAGTATCCAGGGCCCCCCCCTTGCTCCGCAAACCTGTAAAGTAAGATCATTATACTTATCACTGTCCTGTCGCCGCCGTCCCCGCCGCTGCCATTGCGCTCCTCCGGCTTCATCCAGCGTCTTCCGGCTTCCTTCTCTGGCACACAGACAATGACGTCATTGCCTGCGCCCACCAGAGGAGGAAGCCGGAAGAAGCCGGATGAAGCCGGAGGAGCGCGATGGCAGCGGCGGGGATGGCGGCGACAGGACAGTGATAAGTACCGTATATACTCGTGTATAAGCCGAGTTTTTCAGCCCAAAATTTGGGCTGAAAAGTCCCCCCCTCGGCTTATACATGGGTCATATACGGTGGTGGGGGCTGTGGAGGCTGGAGGAGGCGGGGGGAGGCTGCTGTATGAGTGGCCCCGTCACGTGGGGCCGCTCATTATATACGCACTGCTTCCCCCTGTCAATCAGCGGCAGGGGGAAGCAGTTCATATATGCCCCCCAAAAGCTGGCACTGTCCCCCTTGTAAGGGCCCCCCCCCGCTGCTTATACATTACCATCCCGGTGTTCTGATCGGCGCCGCTCCTCGGTGCTGCGTCTTCATCCTCCCGTCCGCGCTGGCTGCATCCGGGATCTCCGGCTGTCGCAGCGATATGACGTCATCGCGCGACGGCCGGAGATCCCGGATGCAGCCAGCGCGGACGGGAGGATGAAGAAGAAGCACCGAGGAGCGGCGCCGATCAGAACACCGGGATGGTAATGTATAAGCAGCGGGGGGGGGGCCCTTACAAGGGGGGACAGTGCCAGCTTTTGGGGCTGTTGGTACCCCCTGGGGGCTGTTGGTACCCCCAGGGGGCTGCTGGTACCCCCAAGGGGCTGCTGGGTACCCCCTGGGGGCTGCTGGGTACCCCCTGGGGGCTGTTGGTATCCCCAGGGGGCTGTTGGTACCCCCAGGGGGCTGTTGGTACCCCCAGGGGGCTGCTGGGTACCCCCTGGGGGCTGCTATATGTACCCCTGGGGGCCTGCTGTATACCACTGGGGCTGCTGTATACTACCACTGGGGCTGCTGGGGCTCCTGTATACTACCACTGGGACTGCTGGGGCTCCTGTATACTACCACTGGGGCTGCTGGGGCTCCTGTATACTACCACTGGGGCTGCTGGGGCTCCTGTATACTACCACTGGGGCTGCTGGGGCTCCTGTATACTACCACTGGGGCTGCTGGGGAATCTGTATACTACCACTGGGGCTGCTGGGGAATCTGTATACTACCACTGGGGCTGCTGGGGAATCTGTATACTACCACTGGGGCTGCTGTATACTACCACTGGGGAGGCCTGTATACCACACTGCTGGGGGCTGTATACCTGTGGTGGGGTCCACCCTCGGCTTATACACGAGTCAATAGGTTTTTCCAGATTTTTGGGGCAAAAGTAGGGGGGTCGGCTTATACACGGGTCGGCTTATACACGAGTATATACGGTATAATGATCTTACTTTACAGGTTTGCGGAGCAAGGGGGGGGCCCTGGATACTGATGGGGGGCTGCCTGTGTAGTGATGGGGTGGCGGGCGGGCGGCCTGCCGTATGACTCGCGTATAAGCTGAGGGGGGGACTTTTCAGCCCAATTTTTGGGCTGAAAAACTTGGCTTATACGCAAGTATATACGGTATATAAAATATATATATATATAAAATATTCTTTTCCACGATATCGAAATCCCGCTATGCTGGGGTAAGCGGGAAAACGCTCGTAACCAGGATAAACATCGGGTTACTAAGCAGAGCGCTGTGCTTAGTAACCTGATGTTTATCCTGGTTACCTGCACGCTGTGCTTAGTAACCCGATGTGTACCCTGGCTACTAGATGCATGTGTGACAGCGGGAGACCAGCGAACGAAAAATGGCCCTGGACACTCCGCAACGATCAGCGAGGTGATCACTGATTGTTGGGGGGGTGTCACATGCAGTGACGTCGCTACGAGGTCGCTGCAATGTCACAATTTGCAGCGACATCGTTAGCAATGTCACTACATGTAAACCGGCCTTAAGAGTAACTCTTCCTACACATGAAGGGAGCATGTCCTCTTATCTAGGTCATCGGCAGCAATTTTAAGAAAATACAGTGCTTATCTCCCTTGACAAAAATAATTGAAGATTTTATTTTTGTTGACACTCTTCCATTTCTCCTTTAGTATAAAAATAAAGTTCAAAGGAATCCACAAGGTAAGAAACAATACCTTTAACCAGAAATTCATAAAATCTTTTACAAGAAGATATGTCCTTTGCTATGAGAAGTGTCCAAGGTCCCAACCCTTCAAATTGTCTTTCCTCTGGTGACCGAGAGTCCAGTCACGCAGATCTTATACAGAATGGAACCAGAAATCACAGCAGACATCATTTATTTCTGTGTTAGATTGAAGGCCTGCATAAAATATGGATAGCATAGGATCACCTTTATCACCAAGGAGAGCCTATATATCATCCCTCAGAAATAAATGATCACTACGTCGCAGAACGCTATATGTCCATCAAATCAAATAATGAGCTGATCGATTGTCTCAATAGTTGTGCAATATTAGCCCTTCGTCGTGTGAACCTGACACTTGTGTATTTGCCTTTTTTTTTCCGTTTTCCACTATTATATCTATTCTCTACATTACTGTTACAATTCTCAATTTGAAATAAAAAATTTGGAAATGTATAGTCTGTAAAAAAAATAATAATATAGCGTTCAGCAAAAACTAGATAAGTAAGTAAATTCAGTCCATAAATTGCACTGCTTGTTTTTTTTTCCTACAAGAGTAAATAGTTGATTCAGGCTGCCTGCAGAATATGGAGTCCTTAACAAGCAGCTTTGGATTGGCCCTCATTTTTCATGTTATTTTTCAAATTGCATAGTCTGATAACATCACTTTATCATGGTCGGTTAAGGGCTATTTGCTTGCAATCCTGTGCCTCACTTTCCCATCTGAGTTTTAACAAGGTTGTGTTTGCACATTTACTGCGGCTGATGAGGACGGCGCAGCACAGGTGGCTTCAGATTGTTATTTATGAGTGTACTCCTGGCCATTAATAACACAATGGAAGCAGAAATAATCAAACACCCAGTGTGGCAGCTAAGGACACTCGCCTGTGAGGGTAATGCATTTTAAATGGTAACTCTATTAAATCTGTCTCTTACTTTTCTTTAACCTTTCAGTCTCCTTGCTGTATAATTATTTTTTTTTTTGCAGTTTTCATCATTAGTTTTCCCAGATGTATTTCTTATTGTTTTTCACTTTTACATTTCTACATCTTATCATATTACCGGCAACATTTTTTTTTTTTTCTTCCCCAAGTATAGGTCACATCCTGTGCAAAGTTCGTCTTGTGTACCAATCAATTGGAAATGATTTTGTGTCATTGTCATTCAAGCTGCAAATCAAACCTGACCTTGAGCACTTAATGAAAAGAGGCACAGAAGCATGATGTGCTGCTGAATTTATTAATCTTTCAAGGGAATGGAAAATACCTTGCCTAATTACCTGTACAGCTCTTTTTTCAGATCTTAAGTACCTGACATGACAACAACAGCAACTTTGTAATATACTTTTTGTATAATTGTTCAGCGTGAACTTCTCAATGCAATTTAGAAGAGTCAATATGCTGTAAGGCCGCATACAACCACCAGAGGGCAGCAAAGTCTAAATAAACGTCTTACCGTTTCAGTCTTGCAAATATAGTCTCTTAAGGCATAATATGACTGCAAGACAGTACATAAAGTGTAGGGTGCATTGTCAAATCAATCAGGGTACATACATTGATGTAAATATGCACTGGATAAAATCTGAAAGGCAGTATAGGCAGTATATAAAATCCTATCTTTTAAATATATTAGAAATAAATAGCTATAATGTAGAAATACATGAAGGTATTCAGTTTTTTAACATTTATTATTATTATTATTTATTTATATAGCGCCATTCGATTCCAAGACACTTTACATATGCAAGGGCAGACAAGGACAAGAACAGTAAATGATGACAATCAAATTGTACAGGTACAGTAGGGCAGAGGACCAGGGGTGTAACTACCACAGGTGCAGGGATTGTGATCACACCCAGGCCCTGCAGCCTAGGGGGGCCCCAAAAGTCCCTTTGGCCTATTAAAAAAGACTAATACTATTAAAGATTTCCAATAATTGGGGGCCCCTCTGGAGCTTTCACATCGGAGACCCTGGGCCTGAAGTTACACCACTGCAGAGGACCCTGTCCACGATGGCTCACAGTCTACAAGGGATGGGTGGGAAGACAGTAGGAGGGGGTGGCTAAGCTCACATGGGCATTGAATTTCTCAAATCACCCATGTCTGACAGTTGCCAATATGACTGGTCCTACTTGCAGTAACGTGTTCTCGTTCATACAGCAGACGTGCCGGGGCTGTCCGGTATTTACATGCACTGCTCTATTCTATAAATCAGACCATGCTGAGGATTCTTTCATGTGAACCTCAGGTCCATGTGAAAAACAGTCAATGTGCCTAAGAGCATAGGGAAGCCTTAATCTGTCTGCAGTCTGTGTGTTGTGTACAAAGACAGCACACAGAACGGAAATACGCTAATGTGAATTTAGTCTTTGAAGCATGGAAGACTATCCAGGGAAGTTTTCTATTACTGGGTGTAAATGTCAAGGTGCCAATTCTTAAAGAATGTCAATTTTCTCCCCTGTTAATGAATTAGGAGCTTCTGACAAGTAGTGTGTGCCACTGAAACCAAACACCACTGAAAAAGATAAGTAACGTCAAGACTGGACTAAGGAACATCCAAAGATCTATTTTTCAAATTTTTTATAGACTGATAAAATGAAAGTGATTCTTGACAGACTAGATAGATGGAGGTGTGGCTGCAGCAATAATAGGCAAATACCTCCACTTGAGGTGGGGTACTGATGTGGGCTGGTGTTAAAGATGGACTAGCTGGAGCTTTTTGGTTTGAAGACTGACTCAAAATCAACTTTCACACCTACTTCCAGTTTTTGGAAGGCACTGCAGTTTTTTATTTTATTGGCTCGATCTTGAGCCATGGCAACTTGATGTATAAAAGCTCAAAGATTGAACTATTGCAAGCCTAAATTGATCCCCCAAGTCTTTTCCGCTATTAACTTGACTGTATCAAGTCATTGGGTTGCTTCTCTTCCTCTTCGCCCTGTTCCTTATAGTCTTCCAATCATTATATCCTTCTCCAGTGACTGCTTTATTCATATGTGTCCAAAGTAGCCAAGTTGGAGCTTGGTGATACTTGCTTTGCATGACAAAGCTGGCTTGATTCATTCCAGAATTGATTTGTTTGTTTTTATGGCCATCTATGGTTTTGATAACATCTTTCTCGATCACCACATTTCGAATGTGTGGATTGTTCTTCCATCTTGCTCCTTTATTGTTTAGGTTTCACATCCATATGTCACCACAGAAAAGACAAGACTATGTATGAGCCGTGTCCTCATCATGAGTGACATTTTCTTGTCAAGTGACTTCACTGTTGATTTGCCCATAGCTTTTCTACTATTGATTTCTGGACTGATGTTGTCGCTGTATCTTAAGTGATCATCTATCTGAGTAGATTGAAGTTTTTTACAACTTTCAGTTTGTTGCAGTTCATATCAAATGTCTTCCGGTGATACCTGGCAGTAATCAATATCTTTGACTCTGAGGAAGAGAGAGGGCTAGTTGACGATAACCAGGGGCACCACAGGCATATCAAGAGCATAATCTTCATGTATTTTGGTCAAATGGAAGTTGGAACCTGTTGTCTACACTTCAGAATTCATCCAGCTACTTCTTTCTTCAGTCACATCATCAATAAACAACAGTGACCAGTGCCTTTGGAAGCCATGCATGCTCATACCAGCCCATCACACTACCTCCACCATGTGTTACAGAGGATGGGGTGTGCTCTGGATCATAAGCTGTTCTATGCCTTCTCTATACTTTTTTCTTCCCATCGTTCTGGTACAGGTTGATCTTAGGTTCATCTGTCCAAGGTATGCTTTTCCAGGATTGGACTGGCTTCTTTTTTTTTTTAGCAAAGTCTGGTCTTTCTATTTTTAAGGCTGATTAATGATTTGCACCTTTGTACTTGCTGTTATGAAGTCTTCTCTTTATAGTAGACTGAAATACTGAAACATCTACTTCCCTGAAAGTGTTCCTCACTTGGGTGGTTGTTATGAAGATGTTTTTCTTTACCATGGAAAAGATTCTGTGATCATCCACCACTGTTATCTTCCATAAACATCCAGGTCTTTTTGAGTTCCCTGTCTGTGGGATCCTACTTTTTACAGGACTCCACGGACAGGAATGGACACCACAGGAGGTGACCTATTTCTATGTTCGAGTCCATGATTTTCACGGGTCCGGACACAGAAAGAGCTGTGCGGGGTAATTTCACTATTAAGTAAACTTAAGTAAAAGCAAGGGTTAAAAATAAAAAATATATATTCTCACCTTTCTAGCAATCCCCCGATGTCAGCATCCAACTCCGGATGCTTACAGCTGGCTGGGCGGGGTTACCACGGTAAACGGTCATGTGACCCGATTAGCTGATCGGGTTGTGACGTAATGCCAGGTCCTGTAAGCATCCGGAGATGCCGCACATCGGGGATCGGAAGAAAGGTGAGAATAGAGTTTTATTAATATTTTTAACACTTGGTTTCACTTAAATTCACTTCCCAAATGTATGTATATACACTGCAGAAGTGAAATTAGCTAGTTAGGAGCAGTTTTAGTGTATTCAGCATGCTCAGTACACTAAAATCGGGTCCGAGAAATGATCCGATGTTTTTTCGGACCCGTGCTCCATAGGCTCGGATCATGTCGGATTCGATTGTGTCCAATTTGATCCGCTGTGCCCAAAATCGGAGCAGTCTCCAAGTTTGGGTACAGCAAAAAATCGGACAGAATTGGATCCGACAAAAATCGGATGCCACTAAGGGCAAATGCGATCCGTGCCCATAGCATAACATGGGGGCCAAATCGGATCCGTGACTGTCCGTTTTACAACGGATCCTAAAAATACGCAATGTGAAACCAGCCTTAAGTTAAAGCCAAGAGTCTGCACTTAAAGCCCATATTGATTATATAACTGTATATTGAATATATTTTGATAAGCAACTAAAATACTAATGGTAAACCAATAACAGATATTGTCATCATTATTTTTTACTGAATTTTCTGATGCAGTGGTTTCCTGTTTATCACTGACAAGAGATTGTGAGCTATGATCCTAATTGTAAATAAATGATTACACAGCGGATGGTAATTATATGCATCTTCTTCCGTAATTGACACCATCCTTTGGGAATGATTTACTTATATTCTAAATGGATCTCCTTGTTAATGACAAGACTGTACTCCCCTTCATTACATGTCCATGTGTATAACGCTCCCTGCTCTAATATTATATTATCTTAATCGGTCTTTGTGGTTATTAGTTTATAATGGCAACATTTTACTGTAAAAGGCGAAGCACGCCAACTCCCGACAGCCAATCAGGTATTTACATTCATTCGCCTAATTTGCATAAAATCTATATTCGCTACCTCGTTGGTTGCTAGGAGACAGCACATTAATGTTATTTTCACCACATTATGAAATGAGCTTCCATGCGTGACATATGTGCAGCATGTATGTTCGGATTCGATAAGAAAAGCGCTGTGTCCTTAATGTTTTTGTCTGCTTTATGGGCCTTCTGAAAGAATTAGTTTTTTAAAGTCTGCTTTAGAAAGTCATGTTCATATGATTGTTTTGTGTTGCTTCAGTAACTCCAGAGCATTTATCCATGTAATAGCATGGCCTTCTGCTTCACTGATTATACAGCCCTCGCGCTTCACTGATTTCCTGATAAGATACAGTCAAAATATTAGAGTCTATTCTAAGTATGAAATATTTATAAATGAAGTAGTCGATAAACTTCTCGCTAGAAATGATTATTTCAACATATAAAGTGTTTATAGCACATAATGAAAGTATATTATGGCAGGAAATTGTAGGATTAATGTAAAATGCAAATTTATTATTTTGGAGATGATCTGCTAATATTGTATATTTGTGACATTTACTGTGATATTGGAGATAGACTTATATTCATGTATTGTTGAGTCTGTCATCCAGTCATTTATGGTTGAAGAACAATACTAGCCAGCTATGACCTTCAGCAGTGAACGCTGACCCTTATACATCTGACACCCAGGAACATCATGGGCCATTAGTCTTTCATCTAGTCGATGGATGGAAGACGGGTTTTGTTACAAAATATTGCTCTGATAGGGACTATAGAACTTTTAGAAGAAGCATAGTGTATCATTGGGATGATATTTGCTCATTATAGCCACATGGTGTAAGGTATTCAGTGGGCATGGGCATAATTAGCAGAGTTATAGGTATGTAGCTGATAAGGGAGCTTACTTCCTCTATTTAACAAGGTTGTCCATTTTCTGGTAATTTTCTCTTACGTAAATACATGTATTTGGGGCTAGAAAACATTTTTTAAAAATAATATGTTTGCACCATCTCTTCTTTTTCCAGGCTCTTTAATGTGGTCTGTGGTCATAAAAGCTGAGAGCCATTCAGAAGAGTTACCAACATTACCTTTAGACCTTCAGAACAAGTTCACGGGCAGATTCTTAGTTAACTAATTCTGCAGCTGTGGCACCCCACATTGCCTCTCTCACAGGGGGTGATGTCATGCTTGGAAGCAGGAGGAGGTCTCCACACTAGGTAAAACCAGCATGCAACACCTTTCCTGACTCCAGGCCAGAAGGTGGAGCTCTAGAACCCGACTTCAGGGGAGCTGCCCTGGTTCTTGCCAGGAGGAGGGGTAACAGAGAATGTCTGAGGAGAGGGAAGAGAGAGGAAGTGAGGAAAAGTTCTCTGGGGAGTGGAGCCTTGACTGAGCTCACCCCGGAGCAGAGCGCTAGGAAAAGGATGCCAGAGTCCTTGGTTGTGCGGGTGCTGTGTTCCCCGACAGCCGTATCTGGAGGGAAAGAGACTGCAAGTCTCCTGGCCACACTGAATACTCAGCGGCACAGCAGGGTGCTGAGATCCTGGAACTGCCTTCAGCAAAGTGGCATCGGAGAGAGGCTCCTGCTGCCTGCCATACGGGTCAGAACTGTGGCGCCCCGCAACGAGTGCGTCACAAGGGAGTATTGCAGCCGCAATATTCTCTGACAAAGCAGTGAAATAGTTAACTCTGAGATCCAACCCAACATACAACACCTAGAACAGAGGACCAATCCTAGGTCCTGGTGGGTGGAGTGTTAGGGTAGTGTAGGAGAACACACAATAATCTAGAGGAGTCTAGGAAGAGGCTAGAACCTAGAACACAGAGCTTGGAGAGGAGCGGGGGCTCCGCACCCCGTGCGGGCCCCTGGGCCGTCACCGGTCGGGTGTCCGCACCTGAGGCCTTAACTACCGGGATTGGGCATTTCTACACGGGTTCCCAAAAGACTCCCGTGCCCACAACTCACAGCCGGTTCACTGGTACCGAAGCTGGCAGCAGTTCACCTCTGCCACGCGAACCAGCCCCGTGGAGGATCAGCTTTACAGGAGTACCCCACCACCAGCCAGTTTCCAGTCGTCTAACCAGCGGTGTACCCACTGAGGGATCCAAGGCTCCCCAAAGCATCCAGAACGTACATCATGGATAGGGCATTGAAGCAGCCTCCCCGTACCCGACCTGGTATTCCTGGGCGACGCTGGCAATCAAATCAAATCAAGTTAGGTAGAATGGAGGAACACTGCGGATCTCTGAGGAGCACTATCACTGCCAAGTCCACCCGGTCTTCTACTCAACCACTGTAAGCCATGTACTGCCTGCTGGTTACAGTAAAGACCCGTTGCAGAGACTATCTGTGTCCGTGTCTCCTTATGAACTGTCCGTCATTAACTAAAGGTAACCGCAGCTGCCGCACAACATCTTGAGCAGCTCCAGCCTCCGGGGATCACCGCTCAGCCTGTGGGGAGCGTAACATCTTGCTGCTGTCCATCACCCCGGAGGTTCCGCAGCGTCGGTAGCCCTTACCGAACTACTCATAGGTGGCGTCACGAAGAAAACAAATTAAATCCCCTTTAATCTGTTCCCGTAAGACGTCCTTAATTTTGATCTGCACTACACCGGGCCCCACTACCGGCAGGCGCGGTCCACCCGTGACAAGGAAGGAGAAGAATCGCCTGTATCAACCGGAGTCCGCCGGCCACGGTGAGTCAGAATTTGGCGTCACGAACAGGATACGAGCAGGCCCGTTATCCAACGGGTATATTGTGCTTAAACTGGACTTTATTGTCTATAATTGGACTTTGTTCGTCCCTAAAAGAACTTTCCCGCCTTTACACCATTGGGTCAAGATGGCGCCCAAGATGGCGTTCCCGCCACAAGAAGCCGCCACGTGAAGCCCAGGAGTGAGTCAACCCCCCCCTCATCGTGGGAGGGCTAAAGACAAAAGGCGCCAAACTCTTTGTCCGCCCTGATTGCTCGAATCAACCATGGGGGCGGACCCCAAAGACTTTTCCCACGATTGGACTACAAAAGCCCAGAGGAAATGGGAGTGTCATAGACACACCGACAGAAAGAGAGGACTTCTTCGCCAGCTCTACCAGAACGTCTTACCGGTTGAACGGGTGTGGTTTCCCTCCAAGAAGAATGGCCAGCATGAGACTCCAAGACCTGATGCGGGAGGTCGAGGCGGAGGCCAGAGCAGCCATCAGCCAACCGGGTCCGGATCCTGCCCTTACTATAGACGGCAGCCCCGACTTTTGGCTAGAGGCTCTACAAGACCTCCGGGTGCGGTTACTAGAGACAGTGGAATGGACGATCCGTAGCTGGAGCGCGACCCTAGGCAGACGACTACACCATGCGATGCAGCAGAGCCGACCGGGTACAGCTTCTCCAAGCCCCGACGACGTCACCAGCTTCTCGACAGCCTCACCATCGCCTACCACCTGCCCTGCTCCGTCACCTGAGCCAATAGACTGTGTCATTCCGGTGGAGGCCGCAACTCAACCCGTTCCAGCGACCAACATCGCAACCGATCCCGTTCTTGAGCCGGAGCTCATAACACGCTCCATGGAAGAACTCGATCTTTACCAGGTTCCCACTGAGGAACCCGCGACATGTTTCACCACTACAGAGACAGTCGCCTGTTTTATCCCCGTACCGGAGGCTTCCCTTGCCATTGCCGAGGCCTACCTGGTAACCGGGATTGAAACACCTTTACCTGCGGAAACAGATGAAGAGGCAGGCAGCCTGGAAGCCCTGCAGGACGTCCCTACGGAAGGATCCGCAGCACCACCGCCCTGTTGTACAACGGAACAAGCTTCAACATCTCTCATCATCGAGCAGCCTGATGTGATCATCGAGGAAGAGGATGACGACGAGACTCACAGCACCGCTGAGGATTTCGACACCGGGTTCGCTTGGGGAGACAACAAAGAACTTCCTTCCGGGCACACAGCTCGGGTACACTGGTCGGGTGCACTGCCGACACCTTCCCCTGTGCCGTTCCACCGGGTTCCGATACAGACAGCCCGCCAAGTTCAAGCTTCCCGCCAAACCACCAGCTCCATCACTCATCTCTACACCCCGAGCCGTAACGACGGAGATGTACGCCAGAGACGACGAGAGGAGTGGCAAGCCCGTGAACGCGCCAACATGCAGGCCCGTGCCGAGGCTCGCCGCCAGCCGCCGCTGCCTGATGAACTCCGCCGTGAAGGTAGAATTTCCACCTTTAACTTACATACCGGGTGGGGGTTCGCTTGAGAGGTGGGTTTGAATGAGGAGGTGTTTGTGGGGCGCCGGGACGTTGAGTCAAACTTGCCAAGAGGACATCCCGATCGCGACCTATACCGGGGCGATATTATCACCTACGAGCGCTATGCTTGTGCAGATGGGTGGTTTGCTATCCGGGTGCGCCATCGTCCTCAGAGCCAGTGACTTTAAAAACTTGAACTTCCTCAATGACTCTGTTCCCGTTATTCACTGACTGTGTGATCTTGCGGCTACAGCCTGGACTCTAGTTAAAGGACAGCCGACCGCACGCCGGGTCCGCACAAAGTGATCACCTGTTTCTTTGCTTATATCACCAAAGCATACCTTTACCTGTTTTTCTATTTTAATAAAAGTGTGTCATATATGTATAAAAATGCAAAAACCTCTGTAATGTGAGTAGTTTGACGCTTGGGGACAAGCTGATTTAACCAAGGGGGAGTGTGGCGCCCCGCAACGAGTGCGTCACAAGGGAGTATTGCAGCCGCAATATTCTCTGACAAAGCAGTGAAATAGTTAACTCTGAGATCCAACCCAACATACAACACCTAGAACAGAGGACCAATCCTAGGTCCTGGTGGGTGGAGTGTTAGGGTAGTGTAGGAGAACACACAATAATCTAGAGGAGTCTAGGAAGAGGCTAGAACCTAGAACACAGAGCTTGGAGAGGAGCGGGGGCTCCGCACCCCGTGCGGGCCCCTGGGCCGTCACCGGTCGGGTGTCCGCACCTGAGGCCTTAACTACCGGGATTGGGCATTTCTACACGGGTTCCCAAAAGACTCCCGTGCCCACAACTCACAGCCGGTTCACTGGTACCGAAGCTGGCAGCAGTTCACCTCTGCCACGCGAACCAGCCCCGTGGAGGATCAGCTTTACAGGAGCACCCCACCACCAGCCAGTTTCCAGTTGTCTAACCAGCGGTGTACCCACTGAGGGATCCAAGGCTCCCCAAAGCATCCAGAACGTACATCATGGATAGGGCATTGAAGCAGCCTCCCCGTACCCGACCTGGTATTCCTGGGCGACGCTGGCAATCAAATCAAATCAAGTTAGGTAGAATGGAGGAACACTGCGGATCTCTGAGGAGCACTATCACTGCCAAGTCCACCCGGTCTTCTACTCAACCACTGTAAGCCATGTACTGCCTGCTGGTTACAGTAAAGACCCGTTGCAGAGACTATCTGTGTCCGTGTCTCCTTATGAACTGTCCGTCATTAACTAAAGGTAACCGCAGCTGCCGCACAACATCTTGAGCAGCTCCAGCCTCCGGGGATCACCGCTCAGCCTGTGGGGAGCGTAACATCTTGCTGCTGTCCATCACCCCGGAGGTTCCGCAGCGTCGGTAGCCCTTACCGAACTACTCATAGGTGGCGTCACGAAGAAAACAAATTAAATCCCCTTTAATCTGTTCCCGTAAGACGTCCTTAATTTTGATCTGCACTACACCGGGCCCCACTACCGGCAGGCGCGGTCCACCCGTGACAAGGAAGGAGAAGAATCGCCTGTATCAACCGGAGTCCGCCGGCCACGGTGAGTCAGAACTATCAAGCAGGAGGAGGGCAGCAGCATAGCTACAAGATGCAGGGATCTGAAGAGAGAGTGCAGCAGGAAGACCTCCAATCCCGCCTGGGGAGGTGGATCTTCGAATGCTTCCAGGCCGGCCGGATCCCTCCAAACACCTGTAACCAGTACCCTGACTGCAATACCATCTACCAAGTAAAGGTAACGGAAACTGCACCCTTTTGCGTGCTCCAATTATTCCCTGCACCCTCAGTCCTGCACCCCAAATATCATCACCACCGCTATAAACTGTCCACACCATCCCTAGGGCCCTGCTCCACCAGTGGGAAGCTTTACCATCCCGGCTGCACTACCATCTGCCCCAGTGGTCATATCCTGCAGCGTCAACCACCCCTGGCCGAGTACCACAGGTGGCGTCACGAACTATCCCCTGTAAATAATACCCTTTTACTACACGCTCAGGGCCTTGGAGCTGGGTCACCGCCACTGTGACCTCCCGGTTGCCATGTACCCCACGGCCCTGATGAGTGTCGCACAGCCAGCATCAGACAGTGTAACACAGTGGTTATAAAAGACAAGCAGGTTTTTTTAATATAGCCCTATAGTAAAATTACTTTTAACCCAGGGATTGTCTTCTGCTGTCTCTAACATTATGTCCTCCCTGTAGCTGAAACTGAGTCTTTCCAAACCTTCTCGTGTTTCCTCCCTCTACTAACCTACGGTACCTATACCCTTATTACTGATACTGTTATTGCCTTGGTTTATTCAACTATAATTCCCAAGCAGAACACTCACTGTTTAAGGGTCATGATTGACATAGAACTTTTCATTATTCCCTATATCCAATAGCTCACTAGCTCATGTTACTTGCATCTTAAAAGCATTTCCAGAATCCTTCTTTTTCTCACCTTTGAAACTGCAAAAACTCTTACTGTTGCTTTTATACCTTCTCATCTGGACTGCTGCAACTGCATACTAATCAGTATCCCTGAAACCAAACTCTCAGGTCTGTTCTGAAAATGGCAGCCAGGGTTGTATTTCTGTCCAGCCACATCACCGATGCCTCCACCTTGGGCCAGTCATTGTTATGATTAACCATTTGAATAAAATATAAACCTATCTCTCACATACAATGCTCTCCACAGTTCTGCACTACCCTTTACCTCCTCCCTCATCTTTTTCTATCACCCTACCGGTGCCCTGTGTTCTGCAACTGATCTAAGACTAAAATCCTGCATACTTTGAACTTTGCAATTTCGTCTCCAAGACTTCTCTAGTCCTGCGCCAGTTTTTTAAGATGCAGTAACCAAGACAATCTGACTAACTTCTAGACCCCACAGTTTTAAGCATTCTAGAAAATCACATCTCTTTAGATAGGCCTATCACCTCATTTCACTAATCTAACTCCTCTCTGTTTCTTCTTTTTACATTTTCCTCAGTCTGGTCCCTCCTATTTGTCTGTCTCTATCCAGTATATCCACTCCAAGCACCTAAAAGCACTTAAAAGCTGGTTGATGACCAGATCATGCAGCTTTACATGAGACCCCTCATCTACGATAATATTTCCTGGACTATGCACTACAAGCACTTTTTACCTATTGTTTCCCCCCTAATGTGAGCAGTCACCTTACTCCTCTTGTAACAGTTGAACTATGTGTTACTTTGTGATGTCTTTATTCTCTGTACATGTTGTCGGCAATTCTAAAATGCTTTGGAATATGTTGATGCTATATATATATAAAATTATTATTAGACACTGGAGAACAGAGCACTGAAAAGAAAAAAAAAGATATCTGGACAGAATAATAGACATGATTAACGATGATCTTTACATTTCTTTATCCCATTCACTACAATACTGCTAGTGGTCATTATTAAGTGGGACCCTTTCTTAGTTTTCCGTAGTGCCCTATACTTGTTATCGCTCTTGTTAGTGGATGTAAATATATCTTTAGTCTATGAAGGTAGAAAAAGTAGGGTGGCACTCACCGGGTTGCAAAGATCCTTTATTCGTCACTTGGGAACCATGACATTTTCTGCAGGGAGAGGGAGTGGGGAGCAGAGACGACGGCAGCCGTTTTGCAGTAAATGAATGCTTCCACGGGTCTAAGTGAAGAATAAAGGATCTTTGCAACCCGGTGAGTGCCGCCCTGCTTTTTCTACCTTCATAGACTTTGGTTATGACTTACTGAGGGCGTGCAACACTGTGCACCGAGGAATGCTCCTTATGGCACTCATGGTCATTGAAGAACTCTAGCCTTTCCGATGTGTGCCCAGTAGCTTCTCTCAATTTTTAAATATATCTTTAGTACACCATGTATATTACATCATACAAATAAGAGTTAATCCTGTTAACATTCCCTGGTTGATGTTTAGCTTTTCAATTTTTGTCTGTCTTTAATGAATATGCCCATATATCAAGGCTGCCCCTTATTGTAATGTATAACAGGGGGCATAAAATACATTTGTAGGAAGGTATTGAACAAAGGTGCAGTCATGTACAAGTTAAGAACATTTTTCTTCATACCGTAATTTTATTTTTGGGGAAATAAAGTATAATTTTTTGTGGATTAGACTTGAAACTTGACACATAAACAATTGTCTTAAAGGGAATTTTTCCAGAAATGTTTCAGTACAACTTGCATTTTAGTCATTCAAATTCCTAAAGTATGCAAGTATGCAAGTCCAGTAGGTGGATCAAATCGGTAATTCATAGTCTTCTCTGTATGACTGTTTATCCAGAGGTAGCTGTCAATAGGGCCGCCCACTGGACACAGATACATACATGCAGCACAGGTTTTAATGAATAAAATGTAAGTTATTCTGAATCTTTTGCAACAAACCTATAAATAATTTTGTTCAGCTTTTTCTTCTCTATACCATGCTGTCCAAGATGGGTTTCCTTTACGGCTACATATATACCATTCGTCTCTGAGGCTCTGGAAAAGGAGAAACATTTAATCAGATGCATTATAGCAAATTTTAATTACTGCACATTGTGACTAGTACATTTGCATTCAAAATTTTAGCATTAAATTAGCATTAAATTTTAATGTTAAAAAAGTTAAGCCCAAAATCTTTAGAACAGTTATTATTTCCATGCATTCGGAACTTGCACACTGTTTTGTAAATCAAAACATGAAGAGAAATGAATTTCATTTTAACTACTTTACAGAAAATTACAACTGAACATTGGGCGATTCAACAAAACAGCAGTGTCTGCATCAGGCCTGGACTGGCCATAGGGCATATCGTGAGTTTACCCGGTGGGCCGAAGGTAAATTGGGCTGTTGCGGCTGCTCTTTGCCTTTAAGAGGTCGCTTGCGGCCCCTTCAAGTCTTTCTGCGGCCGCCTGCCGGGGACAGCCAGGGAGCTGCACAGTAGCCGCAGCGGGAGAGGTGTTTCCGGCGGGGAGCTTCCTTCTGGCTTTGTTTCTGCTGCTGCTTCTTGGAGGAGGAGTATGACAGCTCCTCTACTCCTCAGCAGCTCCAGCTGCAGGATGCCTCCCTGACCCAGCAGTACATCCTGCTGAGCAGGAGCCCGGGGCCATGCACTTCCTACACTGTCAGCTGGTACCAGGCACCTTCCCATGCCTCGCTTTCAAGTCCGGCTTCATCTCCTGCGTGGGCTCCTTCATCCTGGGTGATAAGAGGAGATATTAGGCTCCAGGGCCAGAGGTTTATACACAGTGAGATTTCAGGATTCTGTCTTGTGGCTGTGGTCTCCGTTTGAGGCACAGAGGATTTATGGCAACTGCTTTAACTTTCACTGCGAGACACCCGCAATCTGTGAAATCTCAAGCAGCTGCCTTAAATCCCATCAATCCCACAGACAGCGACCGACCACAGAGTCCTATACTAGATAGAGAACTGTGACCTGGGCAGCAGAACAGCACTGATAACAACATGTGTCTCCCTCCTTCTCTATGTATAGTTGTGTGTATGTACTATAAATGTGTGTACATACTGTATGTGTGTACATATGGATGTGTGTGTATATATACTATATATTTGTGTACATATGGATGTGTGTGTGTATATATATGCACACACATCCATTTGTACACGCACATACATTATGTATACACACATCCATATGTACACAAACATATAGTATATATACACACACCCACATATCCATATGTACACACACAGTGTGTGTGTATATATATATATATATATATATATATACATACACACTGTGTGTACATACAGATGTGTGTTTGTGTGTAAATATATTATATTTTTGTGTACATATGGATGTGTGTGTATATAGCGTATGTGTGTACGTATAGATGTGTGTGTATATATAATGCATGTGTGTACATATGGATGTGTGTGTGTATATATAATGTATTTGTGTACATATGGATGTGTGTGTTCATATGGATGTGTGTATACATATAATGTATGAGGAGGTCGACAGGGTATGGGGTACTTGGGTACCGTGGCTGATGGCGGATTTGGTGGGGGGGATCATGGCTGGTCGATCCCCAGTCCCATGCCCTGGACCCTCAATGGCGGGGAACGGTGGGGGATAAGGGGATATTTACAAAGTAACGTGACGCCACCTGTAGTTCCCGGTAATATGTTACCGGCGCTGCCAGCCGGCCGCTGAGGTGATGGTGGGTGCAGCAGAGTGTGGAACAGCTCCCCACAGGTGGAGCTTTACCTCAGGGCAGTGGGGATGGATGAGGGGAGTAGTAGTTAAGTCTTTGCTGACACAGTGGTGAATTGCGGCGGTTAGACAGGCACACAGAGACGTAGGGATTGTTGTTTCGGTACCTTTTACTGGTGACAGAGTAACAGGTACAGTCCAGAGTATTAACCAGGTCCCCGGTGCAACTTGGGACTTCCACCTTAGAAAGTTATGAGGCCTCCTCTGTCTTTGTGCTCTGTGGTTTGGGATGAGTCCTGCCTGAGCCTGAACCCACCGCTTCTTCTTTTCCCTCTCGGGGCTTTGCTGCAAACTGACAATGAGGTCCTCCTGCGGGGTCCCTGTTTCTCCTAAGGCCCCTGGTCCTATGCTTGATCAGTTTCAGCGTCTCTTAATTGTTTTCCTCAGGGGGTAAACCTCTCCTGAGTCCTCCGGGCTTTTGTTGTAGCAATAAGGGTACCTTTACACGCCGCTACTGGAGGATGGATACAACCAGCTACTTCACGTGCACGAGCACGCACAAACGGTTACAAACGGTCAACGCACCATCTTTACACGCCGCCACAAGCTACGCTACGCTACGTTACATCTATCTCTGGATACACCGCCGGGTGCCATAAGTCACCTTCTGTAGCTCACCGTACCTCATTTACACACCGCTACAACAAGCTAATATGGGCGGACCTGCTGCAGCAGGGACAGCACATAGGCGTGCCACAATTGTGGATTACGAGACGTCCGTACGCTGATAGGACAAAGCAAGAAACCAATGATTGGCCAGGCATTGCAGGAGGCTGTTTAATACATGACGCTCGAGCAATTGTGTAGTGTGACTGGTCAGCTCCTTCAATATGCCTCCCTATGCAGCGACTACCAATCGTAACGCAGGAGCTTCCACCAATGATCGCTGAAGGGGGGCGGTATCCCGGAGCCTGTGTCACGCCCCAGCTACATGCCAGGTACATTGCCTGGTGTCGACACATCCCTTCTGTTGCTTCTTTACACGCCGATACAGCTCGCTACAATCGCCTGTGTAGCCACCTGTTTCCGGGCAGTGCTCGGAAACAGATGTATCTGTGGCCGGGTGCCTCCTACCGTCTTCACACGCCGCTACTACGGGGTATTTTGCCGCTACAAGCTACATTTGTAGCCTGTAGCTGGTTGTATCCATCCTCCAGTAGCGGCGTGTAAAGGGCCCTTAAATGATTACAGTGTCGGACTCTGGTGTCCGGGTGTACTAAAGGGCTGTAGAAACAGGTTCCCTTTCTTAGTTCCCTGCTTTCTCCACTTGCCTCCGACCCTTTCCCTAGGGTGCACACTTCCCTCCCTCACAGGAACTGAACTCAAACTACTGGGACTAACTCCTCCCCTCAGGCCTGGATGTTCTTAAAGGGGAACTGACTTAAGGCAGGCAGCAGAGCTCTCCCGTCAGGCCTGGGGTGGAAGGTGGTGTGTGCTGTGCTAACCAAGGTGCAATTCCCTCCTTGCACCGGTGGAACCTGTGGCAATCCCCCGCAGGGGTGCCACATGAACAAATGGATGTGTGTATGTGTGTGTATGTGTGTGTACACTGCATAGAACCACTTCTCCTGTCCTGTATAGTGGGTGTAATCCTCAGTATCTGTATTATTCACTATATACACTGCACAGTACCACTTCTCATGTCCTGTATACAGGGTGTAATCCTCAGTATTTGTATTATTCTGTAAATATACACTGTACAGTACCACTTCTCCTGTCCTGTATACTGGGCCTCAGGATCTGTATTATTCTGTATATATACACTGTACAGTACCACTTTTCCTGTCCTGTATACTGGATGTAATTCTCAGTATCTGTATTATTCTGTATATAAACACTGCACAGTACCACTTCTCCTGTCCTGTATAATGGGTGTAATCCTCTGTATCTGTATTATTCTGTATATATACACTGCACAGTACCACTTCTCCTGTCCTGTATACTGGGTGTAATCCTCAGTATCTGTATTATTCTGTATATATACACTGCACAGTACCACTTCTCCTGTCCTGTATACTGAGAGTTGGTATTGGATTTTCAGCATTCAAATGTTGTTTAAATTGATTATCCTCAATATGGAAGTCATCACTTTTCTTCTGTATAGGTGACGACTTGCCCTTCATTCTGCATCTGACAGCTGGGACCCAACAATCCTGAGAAAAGTACCTGTGAAGATCACCATGTAAATGGAGCTGTGGTTGATTTCCCTCTGCCCCGCCATTCACATGTGGCTCTTCAGATAACTCCTTTAAGAAAGTGATGAGTCCACGACAAAGTAAAAGCAAAATTCACTGATCTGGGCTGATGGGTGTTATAGTATGTGGGCTGGTGGGGTTTGTTTTCCAGGGCTGCTTTTTGGTCCCAGTCTGGCCCTGGTCTGCATTTGTCTTTACAAACTCAAAATATGTACTCTGTTTTTTTTAGGATTTAGCATTGCCTTAAATCACTAACTTAATATTTAGTTGTATAACCACAGTTTTTTAGAACTGCTTCACATCTATGTTGCATAGAGTCAACCAACGTCTGGCACCTGTGAACTGCTACACCAGCCCAGGATGCTTTGACTACATCCCACAATTTATTTGCATTTGTTGGCTTTTACTCCGAAATGGCATTTTTGATGTCACCCCACAAGTGTTCTATTGGATTAGGGTATGGGATCGGGCTGGCCACTCCATAATCTCAATTTTGTTGGACTGGAACCCAGATTTTGCTTGTTTACTGGTGTGTTTAGGGTTGTTGTCTTGTTGAAACATCCATTTCAAGGGCATTTCCTCTTCAGCGTAACATTACATGACCTCTTCAAGTATTTTGATATATGCAAACTGGTCCATGATGCATGGTATGTGGTAAATGGACCCGACACCATAGTAGGAGAAACATGCCCATATCATTAAGCTTGCACCACCATGCTTCCCTGTCTTCATAGTGTTCTGTGGCTTGAATTCAGAGTTTGGGGTTCATCTGATGGAAACAAAAAGAATTTATCTTTCATCAGTTCGCAAAATGTTTCTCCATTTCCTTATAGGACAGCTGATGTGTTCTTTGTCAAATCGTATCTGCTTCATTACGTGTTTTTTTTTAACAGTAGGACTTTGCGGGGACTTCTTGCTAATAGATCAGCTTCACACAGGCATCTTCTAACTGTCACAGTACTCACAGGTAACTTGAGACTGTCTTTGATCATCCTGGAGCTGATCATTGGCTGAGTCTTTTCCATTCTGGCTATTCTTCAACCCATTCGAATGGTAGTCTTCCACATCTCACATCTGTTTTCTTCCACATCTCTATCGTTTTGCCTTTCATTTTAAAGCATTGGAAATCATTTTAGCTGTACAACCTATTATTGTCTGCACTTCTTTATAAGTTTTACCCATCACCAATCAACCTTATAATCAAAATACACAGTTCTTCTGAACAATGTCTCAAACCACCCATATTTCTCAGGCTTTCAAGGAAATTGCATGTAGAAGATGTGCTGGCTCCACCCTTAAATAGGAGCCACCTGATTCACATATGTTTTTTCACAGAATGATTGACCTCACTAATTGAACTCCACACTGCTATTTTGAACACACCCCATTGAAAATAATTATTCATATACACAGACTCAAAAACATGCAGATCATGAATGCTGAGTCTGTTGAATTTCTAAGAATCTACTGCACTAACTGGTAAATTGATTGACATGGGGTAATATAATTTATAACAAAACAGTCAATAATCTGGTTAGTCATTTTGCACTGCTATTATTTTGAACACTACTGTATATTTAAAGTTATTGGCTGCTAAATCATTGAGTAAATTAATTCAATGTGAAACTGCTGTATTAAATCAAAGACTTAGCAAGATCTGTAAGCAAAACCATCATCCCTGAATTCAGTCGTAAGCCGCCCGTTATTCACTACTATTTGGTTAAAAACAATTTACAAAATGCACTGAGAAGATTTACCTTTGATTTCACAGAACTGATGTAATCATAGACCCTGTGGCAAAATGTAAGCCCAATTTAACCTATGAGTCGACCGTCAGGAAATTAGGCCACCCATGCTGGCGAACTGCGAGCAAAAACCGATAGAGATTTCAGAATTCAAGCTGTAAGTCAGTAGGCAACAAGGAAAAAAAGCAAAAAACAATTCATTACAATGACGCTGAGACCTCTCTTATTTTATCTTGACAGGAATTCGTTTATAGCATGGTGTTTTTTTTCCCTGCAGCGATTGCCTCTCGTTACTCTTTATGGTAATTGAAGCTGGGCCCAAAGGCCTCTGAGGCTTGTATCTTCTCCTCACATGAATGACAATTCAGTGATAAACTTGAACTTAAATTTACTGAGGCGGAACTGAGGGTTCATTTGATAGCTAGAGGTTTCTAGCTGCACTGCAGGGTTTCAGGGGCTCAGCGTGAGTGAGATTGTTAATGTCCTGTGAAGGGAAACAATAACACATTTCATTAATGCATTCATGTGTGAAGCATCCATTAGAGTACTGGAGGTATTAATGACGTTATGCTTTAAACTGACATGTGGGGCATGACAGGAATTGCAAGGTCTGATGAGAACAGATGACAAGATAAGCAAATATTTGGATGGCTTAATTTGCCTGCAGGTCAGAAGATGGGTGCATGGTTCTGAAACAGCTAAATCCTGGGAGAAATCCATCGTAGTTCAGGTTGGATTGAAGTACACAAAGCAGAAAGAAAATAATCCAGAGGAAACAATTATGAAGGCCAAATCCAGTCTCACATGTGTCATCCTAATGGCTGATGCCAGGGATGGGCTATTACTTACAGACATTGCGGCCATCATAACTGCCTCATATCACCTCTTGCTTATAGGGCTGCATTTACGTAAGTGATGGATGTTCTTTGTGTCTTTTACAGAGTAACTCGCAACAAACTGCAGGTGTAAAGCTGCCATTATAGGGCCATGATTACTTACGTGTGGTTCTTCTCTGGAAAGTAATAAATTAATCCCGATTCCATATGCTATTGACGGAACTGAGTAACATAAGGAACTTTTCTCAGCTTCTAGCCTTGTTCTGCCAATGATCTGCTTTATTGCTGAATGTCAGTAAGAGAGGGAAGAGGCTGATAAAACTTAACAGTGGATGTCCAAATTGTGCCATTTAGGTACAGCATCTTTGGGAACAGTAGACCTCATGCAGACAGGGTAATTGACTTACACATAGCTGAATTTTAGCTGTAAAGAGGCCAAGTTTCAAGAGGTTAAGAATGGAATGTAGTACAAGGTGATGGTACTTGCTGAAAGTGTCTAATGAGGTAGGAAGAGTAAACTTCTGAAGCAGAGTTCTAAAAACTAGGTGCCCACAGTTTTGTCAAGAATCTTAGCACCCCGATTCATTGAAATTGTTGTTGTACGCATCAGTCTTAATAACGGTAGTCCAGAAATAATAATAAAAATGTTATTTCCACATTTACATATTCCACAGTACTTTCCAACTGAGTGGGGGCATGTACAGACAATAATGGCATTACGAACTAACATAGTTTAACAGTTATGGTGCGTTCACACTGGTGTGTAGAAACATATAACATGTTTTATCAGATAGCACTTGGCCCAATGTTATACTATGGGACAGTGCTGATCAGTATTATTTTCTATAATGACTCAGCATAAGCAATGCTACGATTGGCAGTTTATCTGGGCTCGCTCGCATTCATACAAGTCTACAGCTGCAAGCAATGGCGTAGCTAGACTGGGCTCCGGTACAAAATTTGGACCTAGGCCCCTTCATTCGCATGTGTCCCTCCCCCCATGTACACATTGGTCAGCTGTATGGGCCCCATGTAGTGTTCTAAATCCTATAAAGACTTACTGTCACACTGGGTGTAGGGAGACACCCAGTACTAGATGATGATGAGGTGGGGGGGGAAGGAGTCCCTAATCCTAAGGGCAAAAGGGGAGATAGTGACCACTAGATAAACTAGCACTGGCATCTAGCTCCCCTAACATCCCTATACAGTTTCCACAACTGTCGCCGACAGGATACCTATTCCCTGACTGAACCTGAACTACTACTAAATAAGGATCAGAGCGGGTGAACACTAGTCAGCCTGGCTACCAATTAAATATATACACAAGGGAAACAAACAAGGAGGGAAGAAACACTTGTGGTGCCCCTGCGACCAGGGTGACCACAGGTAGGAACTGCAGCCAGGCAGGTGGAGACAGGTTACACACAAACCACCTTCATAACACACATTCACCGACACAAGACCCAACCCGGAGCCTGGGACTCTAGGTGGGCAAGGGGTGGTAGGGCCAGTCATAAGTGGGTGGGACATAGTCAAGGTGACAGCACTAGGGTAAAAAGGGAAAACTAGGAGGAGTTAGTCAGTAGGCCGGAGTAGACTGAGCAGCAAAGACCAAGTAGGCCATAGTGAGCCGACCAGAAAAGACAAGAGCAGAGAGACACTTCCCTGAGGGTTCGGGCTCCCTGGAGGCACAAAATCCTGTGAGACACCATTCCCTGGAGAGATAGCCGGCTCCATAGCCTGAAGCCCAAGGGAAAGGGGAGAGACCGGACCAGTACAGCTGGGTCTGAGGAACACGTCAGCGGTGCCAGAGAACGACGGTGAGGAGAATCCATTCCTAGTGCCATGTGCAGAGGAGGCGTGCCAAGACCTCCCATCGTGGGCCGGCCCGGTCCAGGGCGGCAAAAGAAAGACCCGCCCTGGCTCCCCTTAACTTTGGGGGGCCAGCCATCCATCCCAAAGAAGAACCTCCGTCCCAAACTGCAACAGCCAATGAGAATATGGTGGGAGCGGAAGAGAACGCCCAAAGAAGGCGGGGCGAGCAACAGGATGGAGTGCAGCCGCCAATACGAGACAACCGGACGGAAGGAGAGGACACCAGGCTGAGAGGCAATACCAGGAGACCCAAAGTGATTCTGGAGGGCCCACAAGGATTAATAGTGGAGGAACCCGTCCAGGAAAAGACCCTTGGTGACCGAGAAACCCCAGCAGTTAACACGGATTCAAACTGAGCAGAGAACTGGGTTCAGAAAGATTGTCATCAGTACCAGTGGTTTCTGACCGTACAGCCCGGCTGGGCTAGTGTCCCTGATGATACCCGGAGCAGGGAAAAGCAACCGTTGGTGGAGCTGGTAGGCGTGACTATACCTGAGACTGTGACCCGGACAACTGGTAATGTGTCTGACCCACTCGGAGCCCTGGAAGAGGCATTCCTACAGTTACCGGAGCCGCTGATCCCGGCCCCTGCATCTATGGAGGTTAGAGGAGAACAGCTCCGTTGTTGGTGGGAGCGTGATGAAAAGGAAGATGACATGATAGGCTTTCCTGGGGATCCTGCAGCTGGAACAGGCCCTGTAAAGGAGGTAACTAGAGAAGAATACCTTGCGGAGATGCACCCGGAGATGGGACAAGGAGGAAGCAGAGAAGCTGGCCCAGAAACAGGAGATGATAGCCTGTACCCAATACTCCAAATCGGTGGCCCGGCGGGATACAGATATTAATAGATCCCCACGTCACGAGGGAAGGATCGTGAAAGTTAAGTCAGAATTGGGATATGCCTTTGCTAGAGAACTCGGGACAGACAGAGACGTTTTCATAAATAGAAGGGACGTGGAGGAATATCTCCCCTCAGATCACCCGGATAGGGAAGTTACGGTTGGAGAATGGGGGTCATACATCATCGTACAAGGAGAACAAGGCCCGTACGGCATAAGGGTACAGAGACTATCCCTTGGAACCCAGACAGACACAGAGTTTTCAGAGACAACACACCCGGATTCGACAATTGACCCGGATTCAACGACCAAGGTAGATGTGGGAACGCAGACTGTACACAGTTACTTGCTTGCTTCGGCGACAATCCATGAGTCATACTTTAAACTTCTTTCACGGTGGTATTGGACTCTGATAAAGCTACATCGCATAAACCCCTCCATTTCTCCTTATTGCTGGAGGCACTGCAATCTTCCAGGCACACTAGCCCACCTGTTCTGGGGATGTTCTAAACTGCTTAAATTTTGGATAGATACTAAAATTTTACTATCAGATGTCACAGGAATCACTATAGTTATTACTCCACAATTAGCCCTTCTATCAATTCGAATAGAGGACTTCCCAAAGCATTTACGATTTATTATTTCGCATATTTTAGTGACTGCTAGACTCATCATTGCTACGAGATGGGCAAAACCTGATCCACCCACTATAGATGTTCTTATAGATCGAATTACCCAACATAGTGTATATGAACACATTATAGCAATTAGAAGCAATTCTTTTTCAAAATATCTAGATCATTGGACCCCCTGGATATCTATATATTCTCCACTACTCTTAATTAATGCCAATTGACATTTTATATACCATCACGGTTTACCAGTTGTTTACGCTTTCCTTTTCTCTTAAATGGTAATACATTACTATCTTTGTCACAAATAAAATCTTAATTCTTTATGAATCTTCAACCTTTTATTTGGACACATTTGGTGTATATTTCTTTAGCAAACTTACAGTTTTTGTTTTCACATGTTTTATATCTGGATTTATAGCTTTGGTACTTACCGTATATACTCGACTATAAGCCGACCCGAGTATAAGCCGAGGCCCCTAATTTTACCCTCCAAAACTAGGGAAACTTATTGACTCGAGTATAAACCTAGGGGGGGAAATGAAGCAGACTCTCATCACGGTATACAGCCCCTCTCATCATGATAAATGGCCCCCATTACTGGTATATAATCCACCATCACTGGTATATAGGACCTCCATCACTGGTATACAGTTCGCACCCCATCAGAGGTTACAGCCCCCATCAGTGGAATACAGCCCCCCATCAGTGGTATATACAGGCTCCCCATCAGTGATATATACAGGCCCCCCCCATCAGAGGTTACAGCCCCCATCAGGTGTATATACAGGCCCCCCATCAGAAGTTACAGCCTCCATCAGTGGCATATACAGGCCCCTCCATCAGTGGTATATACAGGCCCCTCATCAGTGGTTACAGCCCCTATCAGTGGTATATGCAGGATCCACATTAGTGGTATATACAAGCCCCACCATCAGTGGTATATACAGGTCCACCCTCAGTGGTTACAGCCCCCATCAGTGGTATATAAAGCCCCCCATCAGTGGTATATACAGGCCCCCCCTCAGTGGTATATACAGGCCCACCCCATCAGTGGTATACAGGCCCCCCGCCCAACCCCCCAGTGGTATACAGGCCGCCCATCAGAGGTTACAGCCTCCATCAGTGGCATATAAAGGCCCCTCCATCAGTGGTATATACAGGCCCCTCATCATTGGTTACAGCCCCTATCAGTGGTATATACAGGCCCCACATCAGTGGTATATACAGGCCCCACCATCAGTGGTATATACAGGCCCACCCTCAGTGGTTACAGCCCCCATCAGTGGTATATAAAGCCCCCCATCAGTGGTATATACAGGCCCCCCCTCAGTGGTATATACAGGCCCACCCCATCAGTGGTATACAGGCCCCCCGCCCAACCACCGCAGTGGTATACAGGCCGCCCGCCCCCCCATCGGTATACAGGTCCCCCCGCAGTGGTATATAGGCCGCCCGCCCCCCCATCGGTATACAGGGCCACCGCCCCCCCCCCCCCCCGCAGTGGTATACAGGGCCCCCCCTTGCTGCCACACACCTGTATAGTAATATATCATTATACTTATCCCTGTCGCTGTCGCCGCTCTGACACTGCGCTCCTCCGGGTCTTCATGCTTCTTCCTGCTAGTGACGTCATTGCCTGTGCGCCGGAGGAAGAAGCATGAAGACCCGGAGGAGCGCGGTGTCAGAGCGGCGACATGGATAAGTATAATGATGTATTACTTTACAGGTGTGCGGCAGCAAGGGGGGGCCCTGTATACCACTGATGGGGGGGGCGGGCGGCCTGTATACCACTGCGGGGGGGGTGCGGTGGCCCTGTATACCGATGGGGGGGCGGGCGGCCTATATACCACTGCGGGGGGACCTGTATACCGATGGGGGGGTGGGCGGCCTATATACCACTGCGGGGGCCCTGTATACCAATGGGGGGGCGGGGGGCCTGTATACCACATGGTACAATGTAATATATACCACTCCCCCTGCCGCTGATGGACAGGGGGATGCAGTGCACATTGCATTGCACTAATGAGCGGCCTCACGTGACCGGCCGCTCATAATACAGCCTCCCCCTGCCTCCTCCAGCCCCCGGACACCGCCCCCCCCCACTGAGCCAGTACCACTGACTCGAGTATAAGCCGAGGGAGGCAAAAATTGTGCTGAAAAACTCTGCTTATACTCGAGTATATATGGTATCTATATTTCTACATCTGATATTTGACTATATTGTATTATACAGTGATTCCAAACCTTTTTGTCTATAATGTGTAGATTGTTTGTTTTTCCTTCCCCTTCTTTCTTACTTCTGCACCCTTCTCCTTCGCTTCCCATGGTTATTTCAAAAACGTTTTCAATAAAAATATCTTGAAACACATGCATCCAACTACTCCACAGCATGGCTGGCCAGGAAAGGTCTAAAAGAAGAAAAATTAAGACATGGCCCCCTTGTTCACCTGATCAGAACCTCATAGAGAACCTGTGGTCCCTCCTAAAATGTGAGATCTAAAGGGAAGGAAAACATTACACCTCTTGGAACAGTGTCTGGGAGGATGTGGTGGATGCTGCACACAAAGTTGATCGTAAACAGATCAAGCAACTGACAGAGTCTATGGATGGAAGGCTGATGAGTGTCATAAAGAAGGGTGGCAATATTGGTCACTATTTTTTGGGGGTTTTTATTTTTGTATGTCAGAAATGTTTATTTCTAAATTTTGTGCAGTTATATTAGTTTACCTGGTGACAATAAACAAGTGAGATGGAAATATATTTGTTTTTTATTAAGTTGCCTAATAATTCTACACAGTAATGGCCACTTTACACGCGGCTACATTTCTAGCTTATCCACAGGTAACTTACTGGCTGCAGTGAAATCATGGAGACATTATTCCATTTGTACACAGCAACAAGATAGAACCATGTCTCCATGATTTCACTGCAGCCAGTAAGTTACCTGTGGATAAGCTAGAAATGTAGCCGCGTGTAAAGTGGCCATAATAGTTACCTGCACAAACAGAAATCCTCCGAAGATAGCCAAATCTAAAAAAGCCACTTCAACTTCCATAAATATAAAGCTTTGATATTTATGAGTCTATTGGGTTGTTTGAGAACATAGTTATTGATCAATAATAAAATAATCCTCTAAAATTTGCCTAATAATTTTGCACACAGTGTATATTAGGGGATATTTTATCTAAAATATCCTGAAACAGTAGATTTTGCCCATGTGCTTTTTTCCCCCAAACTTTTCTATATCAAAACAAATTTATGGAGAGAGCTTGCAGGAAGCCAACATTAGAAGATAACTGGAATATAACTGGGGGGTGTTGAACATTCTGTCACCAGCTTTATGGATCAAAGTAAACTGGAAAATCTAATAGTTGCCCAAACTTAAATAAGATTGCTAGTCTTTGTTTTTCACAAATATTATCTTCACGGTGGCGTGCGTGGTTCAAATCCCGCGCCAATTCGCTGCCGGACTGCGCCTGCCGCTGATTGGTTGCCGCACTCAGCGGCGACTAATCAGTGACTCGGTATTTCCGTTACAGAGATACAGACATGATAAGGTGATTATATTATAGAATTGTCTTGTTTTATATGTTGCTTTATTTATTTGGTGTTCTGCAGCATTTAGTTAACTGGTTGATAGGGTTAACTATCGAGACAGCCCATGGTGGAAGAAGTTGGGTGGGGGTAGGAAGCTACTTCTTGGTTGTTAGGCAGTGGTTGGAAAGCCTAGAAAGGAAAAGTGTGAATGGTCCACAGACCAGGGTGTTATATGTGAAGAGAGGAGAAGACACCATACTCGGAGAGCAAGTCCTAAAATGAACAATTCCCAAGTGGCAGAAGAATTCGTTATCTCAGGCAAGTGAGGGCCTACAGCAAACATTATGTATAGTAGTTAAGAAGTTAAAAGGGAGCTCCAGTGAGAGAAAACATTTTAGTACAGTCCCCGCTCTGCTACATATTGAAGCAGAGCTGTACACTGCAGTTCTAAGATCTATAGATCTCTTATAAATCGATATAATCATACCTGCTCCTCAGCTCTGCAATGTAGGATGTCTCTGCAGCTTCCAGCATCTAGGCCCCTGACACACCTCCTGCTTTCTGTTCCTACATAAAGCTGCTAGGCTGAAAATGCTCTGCTCCATGAGGGGGGTCAGAGCTGAGGAGCAGGTATGATTTTATTGATTTATAAGTGAACTGTAGATCCTAGAACTGCAGTATACTGCTCTGCTTCATCACGTAGCAGGGCAGGAATTGTACAAAAAAGTTTTCTCTCCCTGGAGTTCCCCTTTAATGTGTAGTCATACCTGAGGATCATAGTATAGACTGGCCAGGCTGAGACACATATTCTTCTACAAGTGTGAACAGGTGAGATGACGTGTGAGCACACCAAGGGGAGTATGTATGGCCTAAATCAATTTGAAGTTGAGAATAGCGGTGAGGGGCTATAGTGACCCACTTCAACCCATGCAGTACTCACAAGGGAATATAGAAGCTTCTAAGTTGGTCTACTGGTTTAATTCAACATGTACCAAAAGTAATGTGCCATCTTGTATAACTGTGATGTTCCTAACTCTGAATTATGCAGCAGATTAATTCTTTAGGTTTCATGCCTGCTATTGGGTGTATATAGATTTCAACATTTGGTTCAGTAAAAAAAGTTTATTTTTGAACTCTGTTCTTTCTTATTCATCTACATTCAGCTGTGACCTGGCCTATCATGTCAAGTAGCAGCTTGTGGTCTGCAGTGGTATATGATAAAGATAAAAACACACACACTCATCCAAACAACTTCTGCCAGAATGTCCCTCGATATTACATTAGCACCAAGGCAGATTTATTCATCTTGCATCGATCTGTAGGTTACAATTGGGGGTCCCATTGGAGGTAAGATGGTATAGATTTTGTGTCATCCTTTTCTACCTGGAGTCAGGTCTTCTTGCTGGCACCTCATGGTTTTTTAAAGTCACTAATAATTCCAGAGTCTTCATGGTCTTCATGGACATGCAGGTAATGCAAGTTGCTAGCACAAGTAATGAAAACATTAGTTGTGATAAGCAGGATCTGGAAGATCTAATTTTATTCTTATCCTGGCATTATTCTCTGCCCAACAATTGACCTAATGAAGAATATCAGGCTAAGGCTGTGGTCACAGTACCATTTTTCACATGCATTTTTGGAGACCTGCGTTTTCAAAAACGCATGTAACAAACGCACCCATAGGCCCCCATGTTAAAAAACGCATGCCCTAATAGCCAAAAAGCATGTATGACTGTCCCATGCGTTTTTGGAGCATATCCAAAAACACATGCGTTTTTGTAGAAAACGCATGCGTTTTTTTTTGTAGAAAACGCATGCGTTTTTATAACATGGGTTCCTATGGAAAACGCATGCAAAAACGCAGGGAGCCTTCACACACCTTACAAAACTCATGCTGACATGAAAAAAAGCATGAGTTTTGTTAAATCACTTAAAAAAACGCATGGCAACTGTGACCACAGCCTAACAGTACATTTAGATTACAAGCTTATCATGAAACAAGGGTTTCTCAAAAAGCTTATTCACGATAATTTTGCACTGAATATTCACCTTAAGTCCGTGTTATTTAAAAACGTGTGTTTTCTTTTCAGGGGAGGAAAACATGCATTAAAACATCAACCTAGTGATTGTGGGGGGGAGGACGGTTAATGTCCAAAATCTGCATTGGGGCCTATAGGATGCTAGCATGTGATTTTTCTTACTGGAGTGGTGCTTTAAGGGTATATGCCAATGCTGACTATTTGGTCCAGACATTTTCTGCAGCAAAACTGCTGCAGAAGTGCACCCTGTGGTAGGAAAACGCAACTCAAAATGCATGCTTTTTTGGCACATTTTGGTGTGTTTTATGTGCAGATGTCATCATGCATTTTTTCTACTATAAATAATGGCGAGGAGGGCTACAAATGCAGCAAACAATTGACATGATCATTCTTTTCACTTGACGACAATCTACACCTAAATTGCAAGTAAACAATAGGCATTGTGCGCCAACCCTTCAGAACTCTCATAGACCTTGCTGGGGTAAGCATAGGCATGCGGGTGTGTGACAAAAAATACTGCAAAAATACTGGAAAAATGCATAAAAAAGCACTGAGTGTACATACCCTAAATTTAAGGCCCTTGCCCTTGTATTTTCATGCTTTTCAGCATCGATCCAGTCTTGTTGTGCGATCTTTTGACTGGCCGGAAGTCAGAAGTTACGTCACTAGCTCTCAATACAACTCTTTGTGAGCCAGAACAAGGCTCTCCTTGAGTTATATTTATTTGTGACTTCGGGTGTGCTCCATGAAGCACTGGTGCTGCTGGCAGGTCACAAATCGCCCAAGACCGACAGGAGCGGTGATGATAAAAGATGAAGCGGCGAGTGAGTGGGTATAAGACAGGCGGCAGGGGACTTACATTTAAAGCACCATTCCAGAGGGGGGAAAAAAACCCTGCTGGAGTGCTGCCCTATGTACCACAGTACATTGCAGACTGCATAATGTGCTAACAGTTCAACATGCCAGTGAGCTCATTTTAATGGCATAGATATCAGCCATATCTTTTTTATCCAGAACCATCTTTTATGGTGATTTTAGTTTTAACTTTCAGTTGGTCATAAATCAGCTCAGAAGCTGGATCTGGACTCGAGCGGTAATGGTTACAAGCTTGCTATGAGAACACTCTGCCTGATGAATTTGACTAATAATTTATTCTGGAGACTTTCTAAGTGTCCAAAATGTAAAATAAAATGCAATTTAAAGAATATATTTTTAGCCCCAAATATATGCATTTAAGTAGGAAAAAAATGTCCCTGAAGATGTCCATATCCTTTAACTGTCCACTATAAATGTCTTAGAACAATATTAGCATTAAGCAGATACATAATATTAACTAAAAATAATATTAACTAAAAATAAAGAAAAAGGCATTACACCTTTTTATTTCTCTGAATTTGATGGTTTAGCCTATTTTCATTTCCTACCAGTTTTTCCGTGCCTGTAACATTCCTGGTGCCCCTAGAAGAAATAATACTTAAGAATTCAGTTTGACACTTTCAACCTCCGTTTCCTTCTCAGCTGCTAATACTTCATAAGTATTCAAAACCATGCATAGATGATATGAACTGGCGCATGTATATGGTTGTCTGAATTCACCCTATGTAAGTAATTTATCACTCTTTAAACCCTTCTTTATCTCTGTGAAAAACACTGTTTTTGGAACTTAGAAAAAGATAGACTGCTGGGTTTGTATTGTCTAAATGAAGTCTACCACACGTGTGAACTTCACATTTCATCATTACTATTTTTCCTGTTATTTTTAAACTGCAAAAAAAAGTAGCTTTTCATGTACCTCCTTCTAAACGATAAGGCCTGTTTCACACCTCTGCGCCTGGCCATATCACCTGCACCAGCCTGGTCGCACTGGAGCAGGTGTAGGTGCAGAGGTGATGTGGGGCCGCGTTTACAGCTTTGGTAAACACATACTTAGTGCCCCCTGTGCGCTCAGCTGCGCTCGGTGCCCCCATTATAGCCTATGGCCAAGCACAGCTGAGCACACGCTCTGTATACTCTGAAGCACAAGTGAAAGTGCCCATTGGGCGTTTCCGGGTGCATCTGACCAGGTGTATGCGCCGTGCGCTCTGCCACTTTCACTTGCACTTCAAAGTATACAGAGCGCACGCTCAGCTGTCCTCGGCCATAGGCTATAATGGGGGCACCAAGCGCAGCTGAGCGCTAATGCAGGTCATCTATGCATCCCTGCGCTAGGCTGCCCAAGCCTCTGAATGCCCCTGCGCTTGCATTTGCCCTGGCGCAGGGCAGGCAGGGCAGCCTAACGCAGTGAGCGCATAGATGTGAAAACACCCAAACTGATTTTCAAAGCCATTTTTGGGTTCCTATGGTCAGTAGACCCAGGTGTTCAGACAATGATAAGACTCATAAAATAGAATCTAATTTTGTCTGTGTAACTGTAATCTTGGTTCTTTAACATATTCCTTTTTGTAAATATTTTCATTAGACCAATCCAGATGAAGACCCGATGTGGTCGAAACATTGATTTTTTTGTCTTCACAATCACAGCTAATAAAACCACAATACGCAAAGTACAACTTCTCAATATTTTCTTGGAGTGCCAGGGATTGATATTAATTACCTTTGGAATTTTTTTCCCTTGAGCCCCCGAACGGTGGTCGAGCTTGAATTTATAATTGTCTCTTGAAGTTGTTGAAGGACTGGTGAACGACTGGCGAACTGTGCTGCAGAGTGGGATTTCTTCCATCTCCACTCAGCTGTCCTGGACGTTCGTCGAAGTTTTTTAATGAGGGTGGTGAGCCAGGGTTGTCTGTGTGCACTGGATTTGATGCATGAGAAGGGGGCGGCCTGGTCAAGGGTTATGGTGAGAGTGGTGTTGTAGAGGGTGGCAACAGCGTCAGCGCCTTGAGAGGAAGCCAAGTCTGAGAGAGGGAGGAGGGACCTGGAGAGTGACTGTAAGCCAATGAGTTTAAGGTTTCTGCGGGGATGAAGGAGCTTCTGGAGGAGGGAGCGTGTTAGGAGGGGAGAAGGGGGGGTAGGATATGGTTGGATAGGGGGAAGGGTGAGTTTGCGAGATCAATGAGGGAACAGGTGAAGACAAGGTCTAGCATGTGGCTATCATTGTAGGTGGCTGAGGAGGATCATTGGGAGAGGCTGAAGGAGGTGGTTAGTGATAGGAGTCTAGAGGCAGTGGTATGGGAGGTGTCAATGGGGATGTTGAAATCACCTATGATGATGTTGGGGATGTCGAAGGAGAGGAAGTGAAGAAGCCAGGTGGTGAATTGGTTGAAAAAGATGGAGGAGGATCCTGGGGGTGGTAGACAACAGCCAGTCAGAGGATGCAGGGGGAGAAGATGCGGACGGAGTGCGCCTCAAAGGAGGGGAGGGAGGCAGAGGGGGTGGTGTAATTGGGGTGAAGGAGTAGCTGTTGGACAGGAGTAGGCTGACACCTCCACCGCAATTGTTGCTGGGGAGGGGTGAGTGGTAAAGAATGACTTCACAATAGGAGAGGGCAGCAGGGGAGGCTGTGTCGGAGGGGGTGAGCCATGTATTGGTGATGCCAAGGCAAGAGAGTTTCTTGGAGATGAAGAGATCATGCATGAATTACAGTTTATTGCATACCGAGTGGACATTCCAGAATGCGCCAGATAGGGGGATTGGGGGAGGGGGTGCTGGGGGAATGGGTGTAAGGTTGAGTGGGTTGCGGGTGTTTGTAGTGGGGAGTGGGTATGGGGTAGAAGTGACTGTGGGGATGTGGTGAGGGAGCCAGGGTTGGGGAAATGTTGTGAGCAAGTAGGAGGAGCAGGGAGAATGTTAGAAGGTGGGGACAGGGGAGTTTACGTGGCGGCCGAGCATGTTTGGAGACAAAGGATTGAGTGTGAAGAAAAAGTTCGGTGGAATGGGTGAGATGGCTAGGTTAGGATGGAGGAAGAGAGTGTTGTTTTGTTACCGGGAGGAGGGATGGAAGGAGATAGTAGGAAGTGTAGTAGGATAGGAGTGAGAGTGAAGAGAAGGGGAAACATTGTATACAGATGATGGGGATATCGGATGCAGTGTGGGTGAGAGGTGGGGGACGGGAGCAGATGGGGATGTACATACTGTTTAAATAAAGATCAATTATTTATATATCCACTCATGTTAAATAAAATATAAATGTATTTATGTAGTGGTGTTCTTACTGTTTTTTACATCAATACACCAAAGAAATCACAATCCCTATATAGCAAATGGCTTAAAGCGAACCTGTCACCCCCCCTGGACATCAAAAGCTATAATAGCCACCTTCTGCAGCACTAAGGCTGCATTCAGGGAAGGTGGCTATAAGCTTTTGATGCCCTTTATACTATTAAATATGAACTTATATAAAGGCTTACTCTTAAGAAGACCTAAGACCGGGAGGTGGGGTTTCGCGCTCCTCCGACCCGCCTCCTCTTGTCAGTCATTGTGCTCGCCTGCTGCTGCCTCCCCTCATGAACGCGCGCCTCCGTTCTCGTCTATGGCGCCGCGCATGCGCTGTGCACCGGGTGTCCAGGAAGTCGTCGGGGAGGGGAGGCAGCAGCAGGCGAGCACAATGACTGACAAGAGGAGGCGGGTCGGAGGAGCGCGAAACCCTGCCTCCCGGTCTTAGGTCTTCTTAAGAGTAAGCCTTTATATAAGTTCATATTTAATAGTATAAAGGGCATCAAAAGCCTATAGCCACCTTCCCTGAATGCAGCCTTAGTGCTGCAGAAGGTGGCTATTATAGCTTTTGATGTCCAGGGGGGGTGACAGGTTCGCTTTAAATATGGGCAGTAAGGTGGCTCAGTGGTTAGCACTGCAGCCTTGCAGCGCTGAGGTCCTGGGTTTGTTTGAGTGGGCTTCCTCGAGGTAGTCTTGTTTCCTCCCACATTTCAAAGACATAATGATAAGATGTTTGGATTGTGAGCTCCAATAGGTACAGTGTTACTGAGGTATGTAATTAATAACACTATATAAGTGAATAAACATTGCTATTATTATTAAATATCACATATCAAAAAACACGAAAGAAAATAGAAATAAGCCAAAAAAAAAAATAATAAAACAACATATTTAGTAATCATATTAAAATAAGTAGGTATCTACTATATAATCACCAATAATGTGTGTCACAGACTTCCGGGGCTTATGTCGATATCCCACAATGCACCGCGGTGCCATTGTGGGATAGCGACATAGGCGCCGGCAGAAAGTGACACCAACGCCACCGCTACTCACCGAGCTCTCCCGACGGTAGCCGCTGGTCACCTCCCGCACCTCGGAGTGCGCTGCCAAAGCAGCCGGGAGATGAGCGCCCCGGCTGCAAGGAGAGGAAGTGCCCCGACCACCATATTGGAACACCCAAGTTACGGGTATTCTGATATTTGGAAACAAAAAGCTATTGCGACAAAAAACAACAGTACACTGCAGTAAAAATATTAAAATGCAAGTGCAGTATAAAAATGGTATAACAAATACAGGGTACTTAGTTAATCCGTTTTTTTGCGCAGAAAAAGTTATTTTAAGCCACGTCACTATCTTCAAAGTGTACCCATCTCAGACGCGGTCCTAACTGTTGTATTAAAAACCTGACTGGTGTGAATACTTACCAGTAAGCAGGAGCCAGCATGACCTGTGTCTGAAGTGGAATGAAGGTGACAGGGCTATGTGTGCAGGGCCCAGAGGGGGGGCGGGAACTCCATCTCTTGCATGGCAAGAGGCAATTAATTATAACACAGATGAGTCCTGCACACAGAGAACAGGTTTGTAGGAGCCTGTTCACACCGCCAGCATAATTGGAAACAAAAAGCTATTGCGACAAAAAACAACAGTACACTGCAGTAAAAATATTAAAATGCAAGTGCAGTATAAAAATGGTATAACAAATACAGGGTACTTAGTTAATCCGTTTTTTTGCGCAGAAAAAGTTATTTTAAGCCACGTCACTATCTTCAAAGTGTACCCATCTCAGACGCGGTCCTAACTGTTGTATTAAAAACCTGACTGGTGTGAATACTTACCAGTAAGCAGGAGCCAGCATGACCTGTGTCTGAAGTGGAATGAAGGTGACGGGGCTATGTGTGCAAATCCTTCACTGTCCCCTAAAAAAGGCTGTGTTTGGCATCAAAGCAGTGACTGCCAAATCCTTCCCTTTCTCCTGAAAAGGATATTTTTTGCCTTAAAGCTGTGATTGCCAAATACTTCACTTTCTCCTTAAATGGATGTGTTTCACCTAAAACCAGTGAGCACCAAATCCTTTACTTACCCCTAAAAAGGCATTGTTTGGCCTCAAAGCCAAGATTGCCAAATCCTTCATTATCTACTAAAAATGCATTTTTTGCCTTTAACCAGGGATTGACAAAGTCTTCACGTTTCCCTAAAAAAGCTGTTTGGTCTCAGAGCAGTGATTGTCAAATCTTTCAATTTCCCTAAAAAAAGGCATTTTTTTGCCTCAAAGCAGTTTTTGCTCATTCTTTATTTTCTCCTAAAAAGTCTGTGTTTGGCCTCAAACCAATGATTTCCAAATCCTTCCTTATCTACTAAAAAGGCATTTTTTGCCTTCAACCAGTGATTGCCAAATCCTTCAGTTTCCCCTAAAAAGGTTCTATTTGACTTCACTTTGTCCTATAAAAACATTTTTTTGTCTTAAATCAGTGGTTGCCAAATCCTTGACTTCCCCAAAAAGGACATTTTTTGCCTCAAAGCAGTGATTGCCAAATCCTTTAGTTTCCCCTAAAAAGGCTTTGTTTGGCCTCAAACAAGTGATTTCCAAATCTGTGTGCATTAAACAAGAGTGGGAAATTACAAGGTTGTGGTGGAAAGACAAAGGGGAATAGGCATGATGGAAGGGGGAGTAGGTTTAGCAATCGAGGTGTACGTGGGGTAGGTGCTACTGCTAATGTTACTGAAAGCTGTACTGACCAAACACTGGCTTGTTGTATCCCAAGCAAAATGAAAACTTCTGTTGCTGGACAGCCCACTTCAGTCTCTGTTGTCAGTAGCAGAGCAATATGAGTTGCTTTTGCTACAGCTTATGGCAAGCGCTGCATCAAGTGGCCTGTCCTCCTGTTCCTCTACCTCAGCATCACACACAGTGCAGTCCTCACAGGTGGCCCCCTATTACCCATGTGTCACCCAGTGTCACAACTCTCCAATTGCACAACTGATTGTGGTTTCACACAGATGGGTGATTCTGCAGAGATAGTCACACATTCTATTCTATGGGCATCAGAGGTCTGCTTTAAAGATTCACATACTCCAGAGGAGGAAAGCATCTGCACCCATGCCCAAAATCTTTTGGAGTTGAATCCGGGGACAAACGAAGTAGGGTCCCAGTAAAATCCAGACCCTCACCACCAGACGTTAATCCTTTGAGGTGGAGATAATGATGATGAGACTCAGATATCTGAGGAACACCCCCACTGTACTGTGCTTTCAGGAAAGGAAAGGGAGGAAGGGCACTCTCAGGGCAAGAAGTGGGACAACAGAGATGATGATAAGCCATCACTCAGCCCCAGATGCCGAATAGTGAGAATGCTACGGGTCGCAGCATATGGCGCAAAAAAAATGTGATTCTTTATTTTTTCAAACTTCTGAATTTTTTTTCACCACTTAGATACCAGTAAAAGTATACATGTTTGGTATGTACAAACTCGTACTGACCTGAAGCATCACACCGTCATGTCAGTTTTACCATATAGTGAACATGGTGACTAAAATCCCAAAAACAAATGTTTCATTGCACTTTTTTTCAATTTCACTTTACTTGGAATTTTTTCCCATTTTCCTGTACACTATATGGTAAAATAAATGATTGCATCTGAAAGTACAACTCGTCCCGCAAAAAACAAGCCATCATATGTCTATATTGACGGAAAAATAAAAAAGTTATGGCTTTTGGAACAGCAGAGTAAAAAACAAAAATGAATAACAAAAAATTGACGGGTGGTGAAGGAGTTAAAACCTGCTTGTACGGGTGTGTCCAGGAGCTGGGCTACAATAAAATGGAGGTTTTAACATGGCTATGGGGTGGGGGAGGGTGCTCAGTCAAAAATAATAACAATACTAATAGTTAGAATTGACTGGCCACACCTATACGTGAAGGTGCTAGCTTTTTTTCTAGTGTGTGATAAAGCCGGGAACTCAAAACTAACCAGAGTAGACTGATTCGCATAAAGTATCTACACAGGTATACCTTGTGCTGGCTATGCTCAAATCAAAGACACAGAACCTTGGTCTTTCACCAGAGAGTAGCTACGTTCTGTATTGTAGCAAGTGTTTATATAGGTTATAGAAGCTTGGATTTAGAATAGATTACATCATACAATGGTGTTTTTTTTTTATGAATATGCATCATAGATAGTTTTAAATAATTGATGAACTTTAACAGACTACAAAAGGTAACAATGGTTGATGCTCACATACGGCCTGTTAGCCTTGGGACCATTATCTTAACAGCAAGGACATAGAGAAGATGGCTGACTTGTCCTTTTCTCCGGGAATTTAACTTTTATCCGACTCCCGTCCACCCTTATTTTTTCCTCATGCAACAGAGTGTTATAGAGGTTTTTAGTCAGAATAAACATAACTAACTGTAAAATGGCTTCTGGAGTTACAAAATGGAGGAAGATATATATAGTACATATGAAAACTTCTTTAACATCTCCCATCTTTTTATCATTTCTATTCTTTACCTATCTCTACCTGCTCCTAGGTCCGCAGAGCTGCCCTACTTCACAATACGCAAGGCTACTTCCTACGCATATTATGGAACATGATCATTCAGACAAACTCTGTTTGCTGGCCTATTCTATCCCTTAACCCCTCCCCCACCTAAAGATTAATATGTTGAGTATATTGAGGGGTTTATGAATACATAGTTTTAAGAAAACATATGATATATATTTTATATTGTAGGTTATCATAAGTCCATTGTATTGTATGTTTCACACAGTATTATAGTTCTAATTTCCTTATGTCTCGGGCGGTTGAGGCGATTCCAGAAGATTTCCACAATGGGTGCAGTCAGAAAGTTCCGCCAGAGTCTTTTTGTTGCACAGTACACACTTGCGTCCCTGGGTAGTGACCAAAGTCAGGAGTACTGGAGTACGCAGTGATTCAGTATCTTTAGTCTTTTTCATTTTGTATTTACCTGAAAAACTTGAACTGAAGAATTTGCAGTTAGCTCCTAGAATTTTCTTGACAAGCATCACAAACAACTTTACCGGTACAGCAATAACAAGCAATAACCAGAAATATAAATGCTGCCTGGATTACAAAATAAATTATCCCAGTTATCCATCCACCTACACCCTTAAAGTGATTTAAAGGAATTAACCTTTCACGGATAGGTGTGGCCAGTCAATTCTAACTGTTAGTATTGCTATTAGTTTTGACTGAGCACCCTCCCCCGCCCCATAGCTATGTTAAAACCTCAATTTTATTATAGCTCAGGTCCTAGACACACTCTTACTTTACAAACAGGTTTTGCTTGCACCCAGTGGCATATAACACCCATACATGCAATTTACACTGCAAGAAGAGGCATAAGGTTAGGACCTGAAAAAATGAGAACACCTTGACGTTGGTTATCAGGCTCACATGCTTTGGTCAGTGCATCAGCTAAGTTCTCTATTTTTTTCTCTGTAATCTGCTTGTTAAGTTTCATTTAGTGTCAGAGTGCAGCAGATCTCCTCATATATAATGTTTTTTTTTCTAACTTGCACCTTTCACGTATAAGTGTTGCCAGTCAATTCTAACTATTAGTATTTCTAATGTGTATGCGGGCAACTGTCTCTAATGTATATACAGCTGGCAGTCTATAATGTGTATACAGACAGAAGTCTCTAATGTGCATATGGCTGACAGTCTGTAATGTGTATACAGCTTGCTGTCTCCATTGTGTATACAGCCTACAGCAGTCTCTATTGTGTATATAGCCAGCAGCAGTCTCTATTGTGTATTCTCTATTGTGTTTACAGGCCACAGCAGTCTATATTGTGCATACAGCTTGCAGCAGTCTCTATTGTGTATACAGCCAGAATCAGTCTCTATTGTGTATTCTCTATTGTGTATACAGTCAGCAGCAGTCTCCATTGTGTATACAGCCTGCGACTGGTAAATCATTTGGAGGTTACAGCAGGATGCAGTCTTTGGATATTTACTCACTGTTCGTACATTTCACCAGGTGTTTCCAGCGGTTAGTGAGGTGCTGTGTTCTCGGGTTTAGGGCTCCAACCAACTCTCGGATAACTTGGAAACGACCCACTGTGACCCCCTTCTGGTGTTCCTTCCTGAGTCATTTTCCTGCACTGGCTCTCGTCCTCCTGCCCACGCCTCACACTTAGTGTCTTGAGCCAGTAACCTCGGGTCCTGGCGGACAACTTCATCCTAGTCCCTCGACCCTACGCGGCTACCTTTTCGACGAATAAGTGTGGTTGTTGACTGTTGCACTTGAAACTACCACAGTCTCCGGTTTACTATCTGAGTCTTTCAGTCACTCCACCAGTCTGGGGCCGAAACCCCTCTGCGGCTCCGTCCCTCCAGCCAACCCTGGTCACTGTCGACTTGGATGCGAGAGCTACGGGTGGATTCTTCACTTCCCATGCCCATGGGACCCCTTCTGTCCCTCTCGAGCTCCTCTCTAGCTCCTCTGTCTGGTCTTTTCCTTCTTTCCCTTGGGATGAGCTCCGACTGGCTTCAGTCCCCATGATGTCTCTCTTGCAAGTCCACTCATGTCAGACTCCTGACACTAACTCCCTCACGTTCTCCTTATGTCTCCTACATCAGTCCATTCTCTACGTCCTTATTCCTGCTTCCTAACTTCTTGGTGCTCTGCTTTTCTGCTTCCCCCACCCACACCCTCTACCTATTTCCCCTCTGGCCTGGAATGAGGCCCTCCCTAAACAGGGTCAACCTGAATCCCCAACCCGGAGAATGTAGTGTAGGATGCGGGTGTTTGGGTGCCAGGTAGTGTCCCATCCTTACCTGAGAGTGGGTTTCCACAACTCTGGCTGAGGTGCAGGATCTCTGTGGCGATTGGACCCTCAGGGGCGCCACATACTCTCCTCGTAAAATCCAGCACATCTGCGGACTGGACCCAGGTAAAACAGAAAAGTGAAAGACATACAAAATTTTTGGAATGCATTCAAACTGGTTTTCACATTTGAACAGGAAACTTTTGCTTATCTTTATGGGAGGTACACTTTTCTTTTTAATGTTGCATATAAAATACTATAAAATAAAATTATTCGAATAAAACCTTCAGTTCAAGTTAGCAGGGTGCAGTGAGGTCCCTGTGTGGGATGTCCTTCTCGCTGTCCTAAGTACAATATGGGGTCCAGTCTTAAAACCCCCAACGTAGACCCTGGGCGGGCTACAGGGCATTACTGGTCACCTCATTGAACCATGGTTCGGCCACGCCAAACGGGTTTTTGTTCTGTGGTCAAGGTCCTAAAAGTACAATAAAAAAGACTTCCAGGTTCTAAATGTCGGCATTAAAACCAACAAGTAGCACACCGCTTGCTAACTATTTACAATAAAAGTTCTGATCATACATTGTCTATGATCACAGCGTCCATAACTACCTAGAACTAGGTATATGCACAATTTCACACTCTTACACATAATTAGTCCAACACCTAACCAGGTTCACTATATCACAAACACCTAACCAGATAAGCTTAACTATTTACAATCATACTCTGCTGTTCTACTTTACCTCACTGCTTCCAAGGTAGCACATTCAAGTTATCTCCTCATCCAGGGAGTTCATGAATCTGCTGTCTCTCAGATAGCACCACCTGGTTGTCCACTTCAGCCTAGGGTAAGGCAGCTTGTTGCTCCTTTGGACTTGCAGCATCAAGCACGGGGAACAATTTTTCTGGTTGCACTTTCTGCACATTTAGCGCGCTCCATATCCTCTCACCCTGATGCCGGGTGTAGGTGACTCGATCCCTGGACACAGATCGCGTTCTGGGGGCCCCTTCAGCAAATGGGATTACGCATCCCTTCTAGGGACAAACAAGTCTTTCTTCATTTTGGGGTCTCTAATAAAACCCCAACCCTTTTTTAGGTTGAACTTAGTTACTGTGCCCACCGCTCAGAAGCCTTGAGCTCCCGGGCCCATGCTTTGGCCAGCATGTTCCTCTCTTCCATCTCTTTCCACTGGACCACCCACTCCTGCTCTTTTGTCGCCACACGAGCCTTCTGCTGCTAGTAATAGTCATTCCAGCTCTGGGCCGTTAACCGGGCCTCTCCAGGGAGCCCCATCAGTTCATCTCCTGGATTATCCCACTGGAATACGACCCTCTCTGCATAGAGAGTCTAAGGCGCTGGCTCTGGTTAGAATGGGGCCACCAGCCGGTTCACTAGGTGCACTGATGGATCCCATGCAGTGTCACTGCACACCCTACCACGTGCAAGGGCAATTGAGGGATATACAGGCTCAATTAGAGTGTCTCACAATTCTTACATGTCACCAGGTGTTTCCAGTGGTCCGCAAAGTGCTGTGTTCTCCGGGTTAGGGCTCAAACCAACTCTTGGATAACTTGGGAATGACGCACCGTGACCCCCTTCTGGTGTAACTTCCCGGTCATATTCCTGCACTGGCTATCGCCCTCCTTCCACCTTGCCTCATACTCAGTGACTCAAACCAGTAACCTCGGGTCCTGGCGGGCAACTTCGCCGACACCGGTCACCGTCGACTTGGATAGGAGAGACCCTGGGGGATTCTTCCCTTCCCGTGCCTCTGGGACCCCTTCTATGTTTTTCGAGCTCCTCTCTAGCTCCTCTGTCTGGTCATTACCTTCTTTCCCTTGGGACAAGCTCCAGTTCTCTCGTGTCAGACTCCTGACACAAACTCCCTCTCGCTTTCCTCACGTCTCCTACGTCAGTCCATTGTCTACGTCCTTTTTCCTGCTTCCTAACTTCCTGTTGCTCTACTTTTTTACTTCCTCCACCCACACGCTCTACCTACTTCCTGGAATGGAGCCAGAATCCCCAACCCGGAGTATGTGGTGTTGGATGCGGGTGTGTGGGTGCCAGGTAGTGTTCCCTCCGTACCGAGAGTGGATTACTACACCTCTGGCTGAGGTGCAGTACCTCTTTGGCGCTTGGACCCTCAGGGCGCCACACATTCTGGCTGCACCATTGTACAATTCTTAGTCTGGGTCAATTGATGCCACTTTAGTGATAACAGGCAAAAACATTTTTGAAACGTGGAGACTTTTATTGGGGTGCCTTTGTTGTATGCTTTGTGAATTTATCAGGGCTCTCTGAGCACCATTCCTATACCTATCCTTCTTCTTCCTGTACCTGATGAATGTTGAACCTTGAAATACTGGGATTTGCCTTGTCCCATGCATCCATAATGCAAAATGATAAAAATTTTAACTCTGGGGAATGGATAACACTTTTCCTGGTGTCTGTCCCCAATTCGATCTGTTTTGACCATTTTTGTGTCCCTTTTAAGATGTTTTCTATACCCTTGATTTTGCCTTATATTGAATGGAATTTAGACGTTCGATGAACAGTTGGTCGAACATATTGCCATTTGGTGAACTGAACCGAACCCAAACTTCAAAAGGTTTGCTCATCTCAAATGATGTGTGCTGAATTTGGCACTTGTTCAACAAAACATGAGGACTTGCAAGAACCTAATAATTCTCAGCAGGCGTTCCGACAGAAGAACAGACAAATTTATTACAGAGGAAAAGTAGCCATGATAAAGAGCTACGAGAAAAAAAATGTGTGTTCCTTTTTCCATAATGGTAAAAAGTGGTAAAATACTGGTATTTCACTATTTTGCAAGAAGTGAATGTCATAAAATAACAGGTGCTAGAAAAAGAATTTTAAAAATATAACAATGTCATAGTCACATGTAATGACATCCACTTGCTGCCACCTGACTGCTACAGCCAATGACGAACTTCAGATGTCAAATGGTGAAAAAATGGATCATCATCAGGTATTCCTGATTTTGTTGTGTTAATCACACCTATGCTGCATGTAAAGTTTTCCTTGGAAATGGATTACTCATGTTATGGACAGTACACTAGATAGCAAAAATGATTTAATTAAAAAGCTAAAGAACCAGTCTTGTGACATTATAACAGCAAATAAAAAGTAATGCCTCCACGTTCATAACGCCTGAGCACATGTCAGCACTGGTATGCGCCAGCAACTGGAATGTTAAGTAGACTCTCATCTACAACACCAGTTGGCAGGAAGCCTTGTGGTGTTACATATAAAGTATAGTACCCCGCATAGACGATTGGTCAATGCAATTTAAGCAACGTTCTGTCATCGAATTCTTCAATGTTATGTTTAAAATCCAGTGCGGATAAGCGATTAAGTGACAGTAATAAATCACACGAAGTACCCCCAATCTACATATAGTACAAAACGAACAAACACAGTTCCAATGAATTAGTAACTAGAGAAAGGATTCAGGGGTGAGTATAGCAGAAGGTATGTTCAGCATGATAGGGTCTAACTAAAGGTAACCGTGGACACAATTCATCTCCAGGTGTATTACCCAGTGGTAGATCCCTCTTTCTCCTTTGTTAAATTTTGTATGTAAATCCTCCATGCACCTTGGTCATCTGGTCTCTACCCAACCCACTGTCATTAGTCCTAAATTTCAAATGGAAATGATGAACTCATTATACAGTCCAGCAACGTGGTTTAATCAACCTGCCCGACGCATTTCGCCTTCCCTATTTCATGGAAGGCTCATCAGGGGCATTCTGTTTTATGATATAGTGTTCAACATCTTTTCAAGATACAGGGTCCATCCAAACATGGCAACTCATAGGTTGTTAGTCTTTTGATAAACCACTTCGTCTGGAATCTTTAAAGGAAGGAGCTTTTCGTATATCCTTCCTAGATAGGTGCTATATCTGTAGGAAGTGTAAGACAGCTATGATGTAAAATCAGTACACATTTCACTACATTGATTCCCAAAATAAATGCCCATTATATAGGTGCTGATGTTACTGTTATGACACCCAGTAATTAGATTAGTGAGGGTCTGTCTCCATCCTGGTTCCTTCCTTTATTATTGACCACAATCATCTAGTTGTGAATATGTGAAAGATAGACATTCAAATGACGTTCACCCATCAGTGTAGGTATATACAAGGGTTTCACGTTCGTTACCTCCTCAAATCATTAAACACATTCCTTCAGACATCAGTAAAGTAAACCTTTTCCTAGCTTAAGATCCCCCTTGCAGTCAACTAGACCTTAGAAACACGATCACAGGTATGATTATCAAGGATACGGAAAGCACGATCACAGGTATGATTGCAAAAGACAAACATCAAGGATACGGAAAGCACGATCACAGGTATGATTGCAAAAGACAAACATCAAGGATACGGAAAGCACGATCACAGGTATGATTGCAAAAGACAAACATCAAGGATACGGAAAGCACGATCACAGGTATGATTGCAAAAGACAAACATCAAGGATACGGAAAGCACGATCATAGGTATGATTGCAAAAACAAACATCAAGGATACGGAAAGCACGATCATAGGTATGATTGCAAAAGACAAAAAATAATACTTCAGATAGCCTAATGGATTTTGTAAATGGTATAAAAGCTTCTTTTAGTGGCTAAGACCCTACATTTTGAGTGGATAAGCAGGAGGAAGCAGTTGAGAGGTTACCTCCGTCACCATTGAATCATGAACCTCTAAAAGGAGTGTACGTTATTATTGTCAATCTCTGTTTCTAAGGTCTATGCGTCATTGGGTCAGTAAGTGTAAATATGGTGAGGCGGGGATGTCTGAATTGCGTGACAAAGAAACAGTTGGGCATCCGGTGACAGCAACCACTGAGTTAAACATGCAAAACATTGACAGACTGATTGAAGATGATCGTCGTATCACTAATACAGAAATTGAAAGCATAATCGGCATTTCACAAGAATGTGTAGGTCACATTATTGCATTTTCTTGGATATTGGATGGCCTACACAATTGGTACCCCAGATGTTGACGTCTGAAATGAAAGAGTACTGATGTGAAACCACACACTTTACATGCCACCACCGCAGAACTTCAGAGACTGAAGCTCACACCCATCCTCCATGCAGTTTAGATTTAGTGCCGTCTGATTTCCATCTCTTCCTGGATCTGTGGGGACATCACTATGCATCTGATGAAGAAGTTGGGAGAACTGTGAGAGGCTGGTTGAGGAAAAGTGTTGACTTCTTCTGTTACGACTTCAGAAAACTTGTTCATTGTTGGCAGAAGTGTAAGCAACTGTCTGGTGATAATGTGGAAAAGTGAATATCGGTAAGTAATGAGCACATTTTAAGGAATATTTTTGCATTTGATTTATTAAAATATTCCGATTGAAATCAAAGTTACAAAGGAGGAGGCAAGTACTTTTCATTTAAGAGATTTCAGTAGATTATTTTTCTTGTCAAGATTGTTGAAACTGCAAAAAAAGGGTAATTCCACAATGATTTCTTTATTTTTTATTTATCATGTTCAATACATGATAAAACTGACCTGGTGATATGATTCCTTAGGTGAGAATGATATCAAACATGATTAGATAATTTTTTGTCTAAGTAAAAAAAAAATCATAAATTTGTCAAAATGAAATGAAATTATTTTCTTATTTTGATAGATTGACATTTCTGAATACAATGATACCAAATATTTTTTTTAATTGTTTTATGTAATGGAGCAGGGGGTGATTTTTTATTTTCTTAATATTTTTTAAATCTTTTTTCTTTACGTTTTGCAGGATTTAATAGTATTTGAAGCTGCAAACATCTAATCACTTGTGACATTTAATCGCTTGTGAATCTTCACTGATCTGTATAACAGAAACTATGATCTCCTGTAATGACATGCACAGTGGTCATCAACAGACCCCGCCTGTCATGAAAACCCATCGGAGCCCCGCGATTACATGATGCACCTGCCAGTGGGTGGGATCAATCAAACGTTTCCTGTCTGTGTACGTTAAATGTCACTGTCAGTGATTGACAGCGGCATTTAACTGGTTAACAGCCATGAGTTAAAAGCACTTGATGACTTATTAAAACAGTAATGTTCCCCATCTTGTTATAATCTCCCCCATCCAATAATAATGTTTCCCATCCTAGAATAATGTCCTAATACAGCCCATCTTCCTATAACAATATTATTATAATGTAATAGTGTTCCCTATCCAGGTCCCTTCTTGTAATAATATCCCTCATTCTGACTCACATCTTATAATTACCATACTTTTTTGACCATAAAACACACTTTTTTCCCCCCAAATTGTGGGGGTGCATCTTATGGTCCGAATATGGGGCTGTGATTTACTGTGCTGGAGGGGGGCAGCTCTGGAGCAGCTAAAGGACTGGAGGAGGCTGGAAGTGGCTTCAGAAGCAGCTGGTGGTCACGTGCCTCACTTATTAGTCTTCTGTAATATTCACTTCATCTCGCTGTCCATTACCTCTCAATGCTGAAGCCAGCACTGAGCAGTGGCGTGGGGAGGTGCATATTACAGTACACTAAGTGTACTCACCCCCCATCCTGTATATGGCCCCAATGCTGCTTCACACACTAAAAATAATAAATGGTGTACATACCTATGTGGCGTTCCCTCCATCTCTCCCATTCCAGCATCAATCTCTTCCTGTGGGTGTCGGCATCTGACCATGTGACCGACACAGCGCAATGATGTCATTGTTGTGCGTCGCGATCACATGATCATATGCCAGCACAAACAGGAAGAGATTGATACTGCAGAGGGAGAGACAGAGGGAAGTGCCAGATAGGTAAGTTACATCATTTATTATTTTAGTGGGTGTAGCAGCAGGGTGGGGCATATCCAGTGATGGGGATGGTGCAATATCCCATGATGGGGGTGCTATATCCCAGGATGGAAGGGAGGTGCAATATCCCAGGATAGGAGGTGCTATATCTCAGGATGGGGGGGGGTACTATATCCCCGGATGGGAGGCCATATACCAGGATGGGGTGGCTATATACCAGGATGGGTCTATATACCAGGATGGGAGGCTATATACCAGGATGGGAGGCTATATCCAGGATGGGAGGCTATATATATATGAGGACGGGAGGCTATATACCAGGATGGGAGGCTATATACCAGGATGGGGGCTATATACCATGATGGGAGGCTATATACTAGTATGGGAGACTATATAACAGGATGGGGGCTATATACCAGAATGGGGGCTATGTACCAAGATGGTAGGCTATATAATAGGATGGGAGGCTATATACTAGGATGGGGCTATATATCAGAATGGAGGCTATATACCAGGATGGGGGCTATATGCCAGGATGGGAGGCTATATATCAGGATGGGGGCTATATACTAAGATGGGAGGCTATATACTAGGATGGGAGGCTATATACTAGGATGGGAGGCTATATATCAGGATGGAGGCAATATACCAAGATGGGAGGCTATATACTAGGATAGGAGGCTATATACAAGGATGGGGGCTATATACCTGGATGGGAGGCTATATCCAGGATGGGGGACATATATTACCTGGAAGGGGCCAGGGATGGGGACATTACCCGCATAACAGTTTCAGTGGTTTTTACCTTATTTTCCTCCTCTAAAACCTGGGTGAGTCTTAAAGTCTGGTGCATCTGATAGTTCCAGAAATACGGTATGTCAGACAGAATGTAACTACAGATTTATCTACATTTCTATCTATCTATCTATCTATCTATCTATCTATCTATCTATCTATCTATCTATCTATCTATGTTATGTATAGGTTGTATTGAACAATTGTAAAACAGCAGTGTATGAGTTTAAGATTCTCTTTACTTCTTTATAACATTATAGTAATATTATAGCTGACCCCATCATAAACACAGTTTAAATAATGCATTATGCTGAATATAATGATTATTTCACTCAATACAGCAGAGCTCACATTTCTGCCACCCGAATATTTATTGCCAATACTGATTTTAAGTACACATGCGATTACCACAAGCATTGTAGCCTTCTACAGTATATAGATAGAGAATGTAAAAAAAAAAATCAGTAAATAAAAATAATGAGCACAGTGTGACCCCGCTGAGATACAGAGATAAATGGGATGCAGTATGCCAATTATTCATCACTGACTCTTAGCTGCTTCCAGTTTTAAAAAGCTATTTACAGAAAAATGTGATCACAAAATGAGTAACCACATACTATATATTTAATGAGTCAATAGGTTAGGACAGCATTTGTCTCATCAGAGTCTGTATTGCCACAAGTGATAAATCATATGTTTCGATATAATGAGATTCTTTCTTTGTATTTCTGCACTTTCCTCACTATCACCAATTTTGATAAATTGGTCACTTTACATAAAATGTGTGTTTCCACATTCGTCAATCTCTAGGATATGTATTAAATACAGAACCTTCAGGTCTTCTGTTTTGCTCCTGAATTCATAGGAGCATTTCTTTAAAAGAGTATAAGGTATACCTTTAGAAGCCATTAAAATGTAACTATTATCAGACTATGAAGTGCTATGTACGGGCAGCCTAACACAGGGTCAAGTCAACTCCTCCTAATAACTAAAATAGCACAAAACAAATTGGCACTTTCCAGTCAAAATTTACTTCTCAACTGTTGAGATGCTTATGCAGTTTCGACAAACTTCTTACCCCCATTTCAAATGAATGGGAGGCAAAGTCAAGGGCCCAGAAAACACCTTAAAAAGGGGCACAAAACATGGCAATGCAGCTCAAATTAGGACAGACATGAGGAAAAGTGCCATCTATTCCCCAGAGTTAAAAATTTAATCATTGTGCATTATAAATGTATGGGACAAGACCTGGCCCAGTATTTTAAGCTTCAGGTGTAGGCATGGTACTCACAGAGCCCTGCTCAATTCAAGAAACAGACAAGAAGAAGGCACCCAAGAAGAGTCTCCTTATTTCAAACAATTAGTGCCAGATACCACCCAATTGGCATCAATTGACCCATAATAAAAATTGTACAGTGGTGGCAAGATGAATGTAGCACACTGAAAAGTACAACATTGCCTACTCTACCCACTCTGCCATTGGGATGGAAAAGTCCTTGGAGATTCATGACTTGTTCATTTTCATGAAAGTTAGGTGGTCTACACTTTCAGGGGACCGCCGGTTGAGTTTATCTGTCAGGGCACCTCTGACTCCACAGCACTAAATTCACATGCTGAGACACGGAAAGTCGCATCACATGCTGTGTACAATGCAGCTGTTTGGACACAGCGATAACACGAGTCCAAACCGCTGCAAATACTGATTCTTTGGACATATCGTTAGGATCCACTCACATCTGCACATAAAATCTATAAGTGCAATGTGGAAAAGCACTGCATTGCACTCGCACCAATAGGTCAGAACATATCTGCTACTTTTTCTTGTTCAAAATTTAGCATGCGGGGCAAATAGCAGCATACTGCTAGTAGCTGTGTATGTTGCCTATTCAAGTCGATAGGTGTGAGAAAAATGTACAGCACATGGACGGCATACAGACCACACACACAATGGGCTTTTTACATTAACTTTTACATACTCTAAAAAGCTAGGATAGCTAGATAGCTAGACAGATGTCAAACAACCATACAATGTTTCACTCCAATATATATTGTAAGTTTGCACCTTACCAAAGGTGTGGCACTAAAGGGTGCTTAGCCTTGTATTTAGACAAAAATATAGATAATCAATTTAAAAATATATATATTTTTCATCACCAGCTAGGGAAAAGCTGTCTATCTGGAGCCTCCTGACCACAACTGACAGCTTTACCTTGGCTGGTAATTTAAAACAGAGGTCATCCAATGCTACTTTTTCCAAAATGTTTTTTTCTAAATGAATAACTTGAAAAAAACTGTATGGGGTGCACCCCATTTTGGATAACCAGCCAAGGTAAAGCCGACAGCTGGGTCTGGTATTCTCAAGGTGGGAAGGACCATAGTTTTGGTCCTCCCCACCCTAAAAATAGCAGGCCACAGCCGCTCCAGAAATGGAGCCTCCATAAGATGTGTCAGCACTGGCACTTTGCCCTGGCTTTCCCCGTGGCTTTGTGCACTAGCAGTTGAGGCAATGGTATTTGGGCTTGATACCAGCTGGATTGTGTCTGCTTGCATCAAGCCCAGAGGTTAGTAATGTCAATCAGATACCTGACATTACTAACCAAATCAATAAGGACATAAATACCGTAAATATAAAAAACAAAACTTATTTGAAAAACGCTACCATCACAAACCCTCTTTCCCCAATTTATTGGAAAAAAATCACCAAAAAAGTCCAAAATCCAAAATAATCCAGTGGGAGGTCCCTCAATGCATCTCAGTCTTACAATATATGGGGGCATACCTGTAAACAAAAGAAAAGTACCGTGTATAAACAACTGGGATCCGGCCAGAAAAATGGTGAAAAATTACAATCAATTTATTTAAATTTCCATTACAGACAAGTGCATACAATTACATTTAAAAACAATTAAAATTTTGTGCAACCACAAAAATTGCAGACCAACCGTAGCCAAATTACAATTAGGATAGTGAAAAATCACATATCAAATACATGTGCAGTGTGGACAATGGAGCTGTTTATAGGGGTATTGGGGTAACCCAATTCTAGGAGAAATGAACAATTGCAGCAATTTCAGAGGAGAAAAAATGAGCTGACTGGTTCCCCTAACCCCGTAAAGCTCACAGTGTGTATGATATAATTTACGGAATGGATCGCCAATACAAGGTGTATATAGCAATATTTAATTAGTAGATAACTAGCCAGACCCTGCTTAAATGCCTGAATGGTTACTCAAATTCCCCAAATAAAGGAATGGAGCAGATTGGTTGAAAGATTCCCTGGAGGGAGGGAACCGGAATATGAACAGGCAAGGCGGGGGGATCTGACCTGTGGAATAAAGAAAGGATAAGATAAATACAACCTGAGTGTTGGCAGATCCGATCAGATCCCGTGAAAGTGTGTCCACCTGCTGAGGCTACGGGATATAAGGCCCGTGTCACCCGACGCGTATCGCCGTCCTTACGGCGGCTTCATCAAAGGGGCAGGAGCGCATTAATCTGCTGCTGCTGCAGCCTTAAATATGCCCCGAGCTGTAATGGAGCCGGCTTTTTTCCGCCGGAAACAAAGAGGCGTTACCGGAAGTGACGTTCCGGGGGTGCAGCTATGATGATAACATAGCGACGCATCCAGCCAATAGGACGTAACCGGAAAGGACGTTCCGGACATTTCAACAACAACATTTGTTGATGTTGTTGCTAGGGGACCTAACCTAGCAGGGAGCATGCGCAAGACCGGCCGGTCTTAAAGAAGTACTATGCTAAAAATGCATAGTACAAAGTATTGACAAGGGGAACAGTTACCCAAAGGTGCCCATAGATAGAATAGTTAGGAGATTTTGTAAAGGAGTACCTAAAAAATAATAACAGGATTAGTTATAGGCAAACAAATTGAATAACATAATTAAACATAGCATATAAATATATGTTGGCTCAATCCAATCACTCGCTAGAAGACACTCATTTAGGTTCTGATCTCCAGAGTTGTAGTTTATAGGGTAAATCCATACAAGGACGGGGGACGCACTCTTCAAGGGACAAAGTCCAGTTTCGATGTAGACAGACAAACGATCTTCTCACGATGGACCATAGTGACGGAGGTAGCCATCCATTATCTGAGGAAGAAGGGATAAGGAGAAGAACCATCAATCCAAAATGTTACCCTATCTCACTTTATAAAAGCCTTTAAAGTGGAATTCTTCATTGAGGCCCTCGGGGGACATACTCTTCAGATTGAAAATCCACCGAGTCTCCTTCCTGAGAAGTTCGTTGGTTACTTTGCCCCTCTTACTGTAAAGTTTGCTTTGTCAACTATGATAACTCTTATGCCCCTCAAAGAAGAGTTGTGCACCTCCAAAAAGTGACGGGCAACTGAGGTCAGGGGTTTATTTGCTTCTCTATGTGCTTCGGCACAGGCAATGTTTGAAAAGTGTCCCTGGAGGCGTTTTCTTGCCTCCTGTGTGGTTTCCCCACATAAATTTTAGGGCATCCACAAATTAGCACATATACCACATTTTTAGTGCGACAATTGGCATAAAATTTGGTCTCAATTCGTCCAGGAAAAATCGGGAGGTCCACATGGTCGGAAGCACCATGTGGGGGCAAACATTGCAATTCCCACATGGATAGGTACCAATCAATCTAACCCCTCTCCCTAAGGGAATCGTGGGTCGCATAAAGTGGCTATTGGACAGCGAGTCACGTAGGTTTCTAGCCCGTCTAGAAAACCAAACGTGGGTTGGGGGGTAAAAGTTCTGCAGTCTTAGGGTCCATGGTCTACACCGACCAATTCTTTCTTAGCAGACCCCTAATATCCCCCACTGGTTGTTGAATGTTGTTATTACATTCAGCCCCTTTAGATCTCTCTTAGGAGTGGACTGGAGGAGAGAAGTCCTGTCCTGAATTGCTGCTGATTGAAAAGCATGTGAGACCACTTTACGTGGGTAACCACGGTCCCGGAACCTGGATGTCAGGGCCCGAGGACTCCCGTAGAAATGTTTCATTCTCTGTGCAATTGCGCTTAACACGCAAGAATTGCCCCTTAGGGATAGCTTTTTTTAGGTGGGTTGGATGGAAACTCCCAAAGTGTAGGACACTGTTGGTGGCAGTGCTTTTTCTGAAGAGTGCAGTAGAGATCTTACCGTTTTTTAGTAGGATCTTCAGATCCAAAAAATCAACTTCTGAGGCGGAGCTGTGCCAGGTTAAAGTTATATTCCAAGGATTGTCGTTCAACTCCGCAATAAAGAGTTCATATTCTTCAAGGGAACCTGTCCAAAATACAAGGATATCATCAATATATCTGTGCCATCTCATGACCTTCTCGCGGAAGACCGCCTGGGTGCGAATGTGGTTGTTTTCCCACCATCCTAAGAACAAATTAGCATAGGATGGGGCACATTTCGCACCCATGGCGGTCCCCGAGATCTGTCTATAGAAGGAATGATCAAACATAAAGTAGTTGTATTCAAGTACCATAGAGAGGAGGTCCAAAATAAATGAGTCGTGTAATCTAGTCCCTGTACTCCTCTAAAAGTTTCTAAAAGTGTTTATGCTGGCGTACACCAGTTTCCTGGGTGAGCACATGGTGGCGGCATTACCCTTTTCATTGGGTTGGCAACTTATATATTTTTTCTTCTTTTGTTGCCTTAGAATATGGATCTTGAGTCCAGAGAGGCTTTATGGAACCGACAAACGGTGGTGTTTTTAGCGCAGTTCAACCGGTTGTAGAGGATAATTCATTTAAGGGTGTGACAGGGTGTCTTATCAAACTGCACAAACATCTGACGAAAACCTTCTGGAACATCAAGTGTCTGGAAGAATACCTGAAGTTAGGGATAGCACCGAGGGGTCTTCGTGTCCAAATTTTCCCTGCTTGGGAGGTGGACTCAGGGTTCAAGAAAGTTTGGGAGACGGGGTTGAAAAAATGCTCAGAAATAATTATTTCCATGCTTATTGAGCATGATAAGGCTCTCCTTAATAAATTAAGGGTTGAAATTAAGGCCTTTGAGGTTAAACTAAACAAGTTCGAAAAAGATCCACAGACAGCCCCCTTTAAGAAACGTCTCAAAGAGATAATAGATAAATACGAACAAGATATCATCAGAGGGAAACAACAAAAGTTTCAAAGAGACAAAAAGGACCTAGAAGAAAATTCGGTCTTTAAGTGGACACATAGAGATAACCAGAGGCCCTACAATCCTAATAGACCCCGTAAGCCGTACCACCGAAAACGCCCGAAGAGAAACCAGCAAACCCCAGACCGGATTCAGGCGCGGCAGGAGGGGAACCGAGTGATCCATCTACCCCGCCGACAAGCGAAAGTGATTTTTTATCGGAGGGGGACACAGACCAAGACACCGGACAAGGAGGGGTAGACGTAAGCCCGCATCATCTAAGGAATCGGAATCCCATCACAGGCAGGTGGTCCCCAATATTGAATCTACATCAAGGACAAGGAAGGAGATGACGATGGTACCACAAAATAGTGACAATTTGGGAGGTAATCTTCAAATAATTAATCTATCTGACTATCAGCTTTCAGACATTGAGATTAACCTACTCTCCAGGGGCCTTTCCTTTTCCCCCATGTCACCTTTGGATAAGTTTGAACTGGTCAAAGATGTTTATTTGTTTTGTAGGCAGCTGGTTTTTAAACTCATCCACCAGAGACCGGCTTCCATGGCATTGCTTCCTACTCAAGACCAATTGGCTCTTGTGGACTTATTGGAACTTTTGGAGGAAAACGAGAATGAAGGTAATTGCATAAATAAAAAAAGATCTTTTACACAGAGGTTGCCGTCACAAACCAGTCCCCTTTCTCACTGTTTCCACAAGTGCAAATTTTCTTTGAGCTCATGGTGAAGGATATTAGAGAATTGAAGTTAGATCCCCTACGGGGAAGAAACCTGAGCAAAAAAGAACAACAGGACTTGTGGGATTAAAAAGAAATAAGACCTTCTTAATTAAAGAAGCTGACAAGGGGGGAAATGTGGTTATATGGCCCATAGAATTATATCTAAAGGAAGCCAAAAGACATTGAATAATGTGGACCACTATCTTAAACTCCCCTCAGACCCAACTAGCATCTTTAAAAAGAAGCTAGATGAATTGGTTCTGAGAGCTTACGATTTGAACATTCTGAATAAAAGAGAAAAAGATTTCATTCTAACGGAACATCCAGTGGTACCGACTTTTTATCTTTTGCCAAAGGTGCATAAATCTCTGACTCAACCCCAGGAAGACCCATTGTTTCGGGTATAGGGGGGCTATTTGAAAAAGCTTGTGCATACATAGATTTCTACCTCCAACCATATATGACCAGCTTGGATTCATATGTCAGGGACTCTACCATCTTATTTCACAGGTGGAAGGAATGAATGTACCGGACAATACTCTACTCATCACAATGGATGTGGAGGGGTTATATACATGTATTCGGCACCCAATTGGGATCTCTGCTGTGGCCTCCTTTCTGGATCAGAGGAGTACAGGGACTAGATTACACGACTCATTTATTCTGGACCTCCTCTCTATGGTACTTGAATACAACTACTTTATGTTTGATCACTCTTTCTATAGACAGATCTCGGGGACCGCCATGGGTGCGAAATGTGCCCCATCCTATGCTAATTTGTTTTTAGGATGGTGGGAAAACAACCACATTCGCACCCAGGCGGTCTTCCCGAGAAGGTCATGAGATGGCACAGATATATGATGATATCCTTGTATTTTGGACAGGTTCCCTTGAAGAATGCGAAATCTTTATTGCGGAGTTGAACGACAATCCATGGAATATAACTTTAACCTGGCACAGCTCCGCCTCAGAAATTGATTTTTTGGATCTGAAGATCCTATTAAAAAACGGTTAAGATCTATACTGCACTCTTCAGAAAAAGCACTGCCACTAACAGTGTCCTACACTTTGGGAGTTTCCATCCAACCCACCTAAAAAAAGCGATCCCTAAGGGGCAATTCTTGCGTGTTAAGCGCAATTGCACAGAGAATGAAACATTTCTACGGGAGTCTCGGGCCCTGACATCCAGGTTCCGGGACCGCGGTTACCCACGTAAAGTGGTCTCACATGCTTTTCAATCAGCAGCAAATCAGGACAGGACATCTCTCCTCCAGCCCACTCCCAAGAGAGACTTAAAGGGGCTGAATGTAATAACAACATTCAATAACCAGTGGGGGATATTAGGGGTCTGTAAGAAAGAATTGGTCGGTGTTGACCATGGACCCTAAGACTGCAGAATTTTACCCCCCAACCCACGTTTGGTTGCTAGACGGGCTAGAAACCTACGTGACTCGCTGTCTAATAGCCACTTTATGTGACCCACGATTCCCTTAGGGAGAGGGGTTCGATTGATTGGTACCTATCCATGTGGGAATTGCAATGTTTGCCCCCACATGGTGGCTTCCGACCATGTGGACCTCCCGATTTTTCCAGGACGAATTGAGACCAAATTTTATGCCAATTGTCGTACAAAAAATGTGGTATATGTGCTAATTTGTGGATGCCCTAAAATTTATGTGGGGGAAACCACACAGGAGGCAAGAAAACGCCTCCAGGGACACTTTTCAAACATTGCCTGTGCCGAAGCACATAGAGAAGCAAATAAACCCCTGACCACAGTTGCCCGTCACTTTTTGGAGGTGCACAACTCCTCTTTAAGGGGCATAAGAGTCATCATAGTTGATAAAGCAAACTTTACAGTAAGAGGGGGCAAAGTAACCAACGAACTTCTCAGGAAGGAGACTCGGTGGATTTTCAATCTGAAGAGTATGTCCCCCGAGGGTCTTAATGAAGAATTTCACTTTAAAGGTTTTTATAAGTGAGATAGGGTAATATTTTGGATTGATGGTTCATCTTCTTATCCCTTTATTTTCCTTTTTCCCTCTTCCTTAGATAATGTATGGCTACCTCCGTCACTATGGTCCATCGTGAGAAGACCTATTGTCTGTCCACATTGAAACTGGACTTTGTCCCTTGAAGAGTGCGTCCCCCCTTCCTTGTATGGATTTATCCTATAAACTACAACTTTGGAGATCAGAACCTAAATGAGTGTCTTCCAGCGAGTGATTGAAATGGGAGATTGAGCTAACATATACTTATTTGTTATGTCTATTTATGTTATTCAAATTGTCTGCCTATAACTAATCCTTTCATTACTTTTCAGGTACTCCCCTACAAAATCCCTAACTACTCTATCTATGGGCACCTTTGGGTAACTGATCTCCCTGTAATACTCTGTACTATGCATCTTCAGCATAGTACTTTTTCTAGACCGGCGGTCTTGCGCATGCTCCCTGTTAGGTTAGGTTCCCTAGCAACAACATCAACAAACGTTGTTGTTGTAATGTCCGGAACGTCCTTTCCGGAAACGTTCTATTGGCTGGATGCGCCGCTATGTGACTATCATTGCTGCACTCCCGGAACGTCACTTCCGGTAACGCCTCTTTGTTTCCGGCGGAAAAAAGCCGGCACCATTACAACTCGGGGCATATTTAAGGCTGCAGCAGCAGCAGATTAATGCGCTCCTGCCCCTTTGATGAAGCCGCCGTAAGGACGGCGATACGCGTCGGGTGACACGGGCCTTCACATCCCGTAGCCTCAGCAGGTGGACATACTTTCACGGCATCTGATCGGATCTGCCAAAATTCAGGTTGTATTCACCTTATCTTTCTCTATCACAGGTCAGATTCCCCCTGCCTTGCCTGTTTACATTTCGGTTCCCTCCCTCCAGGGAATTTTCAACTAACTCTGCTCCATTCCTTTTTTTGGGGAGATTTGAGTGACCATTCAGGCATAAAAGCAGGGTCTGGCTAGTCATCCATTATTCAAGTAATTGCTATATACACCTTATATTGGCGATCTATTCCGTGAATTAAATCATACACATTGTGAGCTTTACGGGGTTAGGGGTAACCAGCCAGCCTATTTCTATTTCATTTCTGAAATTTGCTGCAATTGTTTTATCTCTCCCAGAATTGGGTTACCCCAATACCCTTATAAACAGCTCCATTGTCCACACTGCACATGAATTGAATTGATATGTGATGGTTCACTATCCTAATTGTAATTTGGCTACGGTTGGTCTGTAAATTTTGTGGTTGCACAAATTTTAATTGTTTTTAAATGTAACTGTATGCACTTGTCTGTAATGGAAACCTAAATAAATTGACTGTAATTTTTCACTAATTTTTTGGCGGATCCCAGTTGTTTATACACGATACTTTCCTTTGTTCTCACGATGGACCATAGTGACGGAGGTAGCCATCCATTATCTGAGGAAGAAGGGATAAGGAGAAGAACCATCAATCCAAAATGTTACCCTATCTCACTTTATAAAAGCCTTTAAAGTGGAATTCTTCATTGAGGCCCTCGGGGGACATACTCTTCAGATTGAAAATCCACCGAGTCTCCTTCCTGAGAAGTTCGTTGGTTACTTTGCCCCCTCTTACTGTAAAGTTTGCTTTGTCAACTATGATAACTCTTATGCCCCTCAAAGAAGAGTTGTGCACCTCCAAAAAGTGACGGGCAACTGAGGTCAGGGGTTTATTTGCTTCTCTATGTGCTTCGGCACAGGCAATGTTTGAAAAGTGTCCCTGGAGGCGTTTTCTTGCCTCCTGTGTGGTTTCCCCCACATAAATTTTAGGGCATCCACAAATTAGCACATATACCACATTTTTAGTGCGACAATTGGCATAAAATTTGGTCTCAATTCGTCCAGGAAAAATCGGGAGGTCCACATGGTCGGAAGCCACCATGTGGGGGCAAACATTGCAATTCCCACATGGATAGGTACCAATCAATCTAACCCCTCTCCCTAAGGGAATCGTGGGTCGCATAAAGTGGCTATTGGACAGCGAGTCACGTAGGTTTCTAGCCCGTCTAGCAACCAAACGTGGGTTGGGGGGTAAAAGTTCTGCAGTCTTAGGGTCCATGGTCTACACCGACCAATTCTTTCTTAGCAGACCCCTAATATCCCCCCACTGGTTGTTGAATGTTGTTATTACATTCAGCCCCTTTAGATCTCTCTTAGGAGTGGACTGGAGGAGAGAAGTCCTGTCCTGAATTGCTGCTGATTGAAAAGCATGTGAGACCACTTTACGTGGGTAACCACGGTCCCGGAACCTGGATGTCAGGGCCCGAGACTCCCGTAGAAATGTTTCATTCTCTGTGCAATTGCGCTTAACACGCAAGAATTGCCCCTTAGGGATAGCTTTTTTTAGGTGGGTTGGATGGAAACTCCCAAAGTGTAGGACACTGTTGGTGGCAGTGCTTTTTCTGAAGAGTGCAGTAGAGATCTTACCGTTTTTTAGTAGGATCTTCAGATCCAAAAAATCAACTTCTGAGGCGGAGCTGTGCCAGGTTAAAGTTATATTCCAAGGATTGTCGTTCAACTCCGCAATAAAGAGTTCATATTCTTCAAGGGAACCTGTCCAAAATACAAGGATATCATCAATATATCTGTGCCATCTCATGACCTTCTCGCGGAAGACCGCCTGGGTGCGAATGTGGTTGTTTTCCCACCATCCTAAGAACAAATTAGCATAGGATGGGGCACATTTCGCACCCATGGCGGTCCCCGAGATCTGTCTATAGAAGGAATGATCAAACATAAAGTAGTTGTATTCAAGTACCATAGAGAGGAGGTCCAAAATAAATGAGTCGTGTAATCTAGTCCCTGTACTCCTCTAAAAGTTTCTAAAAGTGTTTATGCTGGCGTACACCAGTTTCCTGGGTGAGCACATGGTGGCGGCATTACCCTTTTCATTGGGTTGGCAACTATATATATTTTTTCTTCTTTTGTTGCCTTAGAATATGGATCTTGAGTCCAGAGAGGCTTTATGGAACCGACAAACCGGTGGTGTTTTTAGCGCAGTTCAACCGGTTGTAGAGGATAATTCATTTAAGGGTGTGACAGGGTGTCTTATCAAACTGCACAAACATCTGACGAAAACCTTCTGGAACATCAAGTGTCTGGAAGAATACCTGAAGTTAGGGATAGCACCGAGGGGTCTTCGTGTCCAAATTTTCCCTGCTTGGGAGGTGGACTCAGGGTTCAAGAAAGTTTGGGAGACGGGGTTGAAAAAATGCTCAGAAATAATTATTTCCATGCTTATTGAGCATGATAAGGCTCTCCTTAATAAATTAAGGGTTGAAATTAAGGCCTTTGAGGTTAAACTAAACAAGTTCGAAAAAGATCCACAGACAGCCCCCTTTAAGAAACGTCTCAAAGAGATAATAGATAAATACGAACAAGATATCATCAGAGGGAAACAACAAAAGTTTCAAAGAGACAAAAAGGACCTAGAAGAAAATTCGGTCTTTAAGTGGACACATAGAGATAACCAGAGGCCCTACAATCCTAATAGACCCCGTAAGCCGTACCACCGAAAACGCCCGAAGAAACCAGCAAACCCCAGACCGGATTCAGGCGCGGCAGGAGGGGAACCGAGTGATCCATCTACCCCGCCGACAAGCGAAAGTGATTTTTTATCGGAGGGGGACACAGACCAAGACACCGGACAAGGAGGGGTAGACGTAAGCCCGCATCATCTAAGGAATCGGAATCCCATCACAGGCAGGTGGTCCCCAATATTGAATCTACATCAAGGACAAGGAAGGAGATGACGATGGTACCACAAAATAGTGACAATTTGGGAGGTAATCTTCAAATAATTAATCTATCTGACTATCAGCTTTCAGACATTGAGATTAACCTACTCTCCAGGGGCCTTTCCTTTTCCCCCATGTCACCTTTGGATAAGTTTGAACTGGTCAAAGATGTTTATTTGTTTTGTAGGCAGCTGGTTTTTAAACTCATCCACCAGAGACCGGCTTCCATGGCATTGCTTCCTACTCAAGACCAATTGGCTCTTGTGGACTTATTGGAACTTTTGGAGGAAAACGAGAATGAAGGTAATTGCATAAATAAAAAAAGATCTTTTACACAGAGGTTGCCGTCACAAACCAGTCCCCCTTTCTCACTGTTTCCACAAGTGCAAATTTTCTTTGAGCTCATGGTGAAGGATATTAGAGAATTGAAGTTAGATCCCCTACGGGGAAGAAACCTGAGCAAAAAAGAACAACAGGAACTTGTGGGATTAAAAAGAAATAAGACCTTCTTAATTAAAGAAGCTGACAAGGGGGGAAATGTGGTTATATGGCCCATAGAATTATATCTAAAGGAAGCCAAAAGACAATTGAATAATGTGGACCACTATCTTAAACTCCCCTCAGACCCAACTAGCATCTTTAAAAAGAAGCTAGATGAATTGGTTCTGAGAGCTTACGATTTGAACATTCTGAATAAAAGAGAAAAAGATTTCATTCTAACGGAACATCCAGTGGTACCTACTTTTTATCTTTTGCCAAAGGTGCATAAATCTCTGACCCAACCCCCAGGAAGACCTATTGTTTCGGGTATAGGGGGGCTATTTGAAAAAGCTTGTGCATACATAGATTTCTACCTCCAACCATATATGACCAACTTGGATTCATACGTCAGGGATTCTACCCATCTTATTTCACAGGTGGAAGGAATGAATGTACCGGACAATACTCTACTTATCACAATGGATGTGGAGGGGTTATATACATGTATTCGGCACCCTATTGGGATTTCTGCTGTGGCCTCCTTTCTGGATCAGAGGAGTACAGGGACTAGATTACACGACTCATTTATTCTGGACCTCCTCTCTATGGTACTTGAATACAACTACTTTATGTTTGATCATTCCTTCTATAGACAGATCTCGGGGACCGCCATGGGTGCGAAATGTGCCCCATCCTATGCTAATTTGTTCTTAGGATGGTGGGAAAACAACCACATTCGCACCCAGGCGGTCTTCCGCGAGAAGGTCATGAGATGGCACAGATATATTGATGATATCCTTGTATTTTGGACAGGTTCCCTTGAAGAATATGAACTCTTTATTGCGGAGTTGAACGACAATCCTTGGAATATAACTTTAACCTGGCACAGCTCCGCCTCAGAAGTTGATTTTTTGGATCTGAAGATCCTACTAAAAAACGGTAAGATCTCTACTGCACTCTTCAGAAAAAGCACTGCCACCAACAGTGTCCTACACTTTGGGAGTTTCCATCCAACCCACCTAAAAAAAGCTATCCCTAAGGGGCAATTCTTGCGTGTTAAGCGCAATTGCACAGAGAATGAAACATTTCTACGGGAGTCTCGGGCCCTGACATCCAGGTTCCGGGACCGTGGCTACCCACGTAAAGTGGTCTCACATGCTTTTCAATCAGCAGCAATTCAGGACAGGACTTCTCTCCTCCAGTCCACTCCTAAGAGAGATCTAAAGGGGCTGAATGTAATAACAACATTCAACAACCAGTGGGGGGATATTAGGGGTCTGCTAAGAAAGAATTGGTCGGTGTTGACCATGGACCCTAAGACTGCAGAACTTTTACCCCCCAACCCACGTTTGGTTGCTAGACGGGCTAGAAACCTACGTGACTCGCTGTCCAATAGCCACTTTATGCGACCCACGATTCCCTTAGGGAGAGGGGTTAGATTGATTGGTACCTATCCATGTGGGAATTGCAATGTTTGCCCCCACATGGTGGCTTCCGACCATGTGGACCTCCCGATTTTTCCTGGACGAATTGAGACCAAATTTTATGCCAATTGTCGCACTAAAAATGTGGTATATGTGCTAATTTGTGGATGCCCTAAAATTTATGTGGGGGAAACCACACAGGAGGCAAGAAAACGCCTCCAGGGACACTTTTCAAACATTGCCTGTGCCGAAGCACATAGAGAAGCAAATAAACCCCTGACCTCAGTTGCCCGTCACTTTTTGGAGGTGCACAACTCTTCTTTGAGGGGCATAAGAGTTATCATAGTTGACAAAGCAAACTTTACAGTAAGAGGGGGCAAAGTAACCAACGAACTTCTCAGGAAGGAGACTCGGTGGATTTTCAATCTGAAGAGTATGTCCCCCGAGGGCCTCAATGAAGAATTCCACTTTAAAGGCTTTTATAAAGTGAGATAGGGTAACATTTTGGATTGATGGTTCTTCTCCTTATCCCTTCTTCCTCAGATAATGGATGGCTACCTCCGTCACTATGGTCCATCGTGAGAAGATCGTTTGTCTGTCTACATCGAAACTGGACTTTGTCCCTTGAAGAGTGCGTCCCCCGTCCTTGTATGGATTTACCCTATAAACTACAACTCTGGAGATCAGAACCTAAATGAGTGTCTTCCAGCGAGTGATTGGATTGAGCCAACATATATTTATATGCTATGTTTAATTATGTTATTCAATTTGTTTGCCTATAACTAATCCTGTTATTATTTTTTAGGTACTCCTTTACAAAATCTCCTAACTATTCTATCTATGGGCACCTTTGGGTAACTGTTCCCCTTGTCAATACTTTGTACTATGCATTTTTAGCATAGTACTTCTTTAAGACCGGCCGGTCTTGCGCATGCTCCCTGCTAGGTTAGGTCCCCTAGCAACAACATCAACAAATGTTGTTGTTGAAATGTCCGGAACGTCCTTTCCGGTTACGTCCTATTGGCTGGATGCGTCGCTATGTTATCATCATAGCTGCACCCCCGGAACGTCACTTCCGGTAACGCCTCTTTGTTTCCGGCGGAAAAAAGCCGGCTCCATTACAGCTCGGGGCATATTTAAGGCTGCAGCAGCAGCAGATTAATGCGCTCCTGCCCCTTTGATGAAGCCGCCGTAAGGACGGCGATACGCGTCGGGTGACACGGGCCTTACATCCCGTAGCCTCAGCAGGTGGACACACTTTCACGGGATCTGATCGGATCTGCCAACACTCAGGTTGTATTTATCTTATCCTTTCTTTATTCCACAGGTCAGATCCCCCCGCCTTGCCTGTTCATATTCCGGTTCCCTCCCTCCAGGGAATCTTTCAACCAATCTGCTCCATTCCTTTATTTGGGGGAATTTGAGTAACCATTCAGGCATTTAAGCAGGGTCTGGCTAGTTATCTACTAATTAAATATTGCTATATACACCTTGTATTGGCGATCCATTCCGTAAATTATATCATACACACTGTGAGCTTTACGGGGTTAGGGGAACCAGTCAGCTCATTTTTTCTCCTCTGAAATTGCTGCAATTGTTCATTTCTCCTAGAATTGGGTTACCCCAATACCCCTATAAACAGCTCCATTGTCCACACTGCACATGTATTTGATATGTGATTTTTCACTATCCTAATTGTAATTTGGCTACGGTTGGTCTGCAATTTTTGTGGTTGCACAAAATTTTAATTGTTTTTAAATGTAATTGTATGCACTTGTCTGTAATGGAAATTTAAATAAATTGATTGTAATTTTTCACCATTTTTCTGGCCGGATCCCAGTTGTTTATACACGGTACTTTTCTTTTGTTTACATATTTAATATATCTGTGTAACTGGTGATCCCACCATGGTGACACCCATACTTTAAAAGTTTCCATATGGGGGCATACCCCATATGTTGTATGACCAGACACCCTGCCAGGAGACAGCCATACAGTGATCTCAGTGAGGTCACTGCAGGACAGGATCCTCGGGTCACCCTTTACCTCTAACCTGTAATTACCTCACTGAAGTCATTACAGATGATTCTCCTGGCAGAGACTAAAGAAGACGGCAGAGAACTGGGCTGTAGGAAAATCAGAGGGCCACAGGCACCAAGTAAACTGGAGGGGATGAGGTTGGGACCAGAGCAGATTGGGGGTGAGGGCAAGGCAGGGAAGGACAGGTCAGGACGATGCAGCAGTCTGTGTGTGCTACAGTACAGGCGCCATCTTGAAGGTGGAGGGTGGGTGCCTGAGGGGACTTTAACTGTACTGGGGGACCAAGGTGATCCAGGGGGATGACATTTCTCTTCCATTTTACATGTTTGATCAGGTCAGAATGGAAAGAAATCCAGGATAGGTGGCTGTTTGTGGCATGCACCAGATCTACTTTGCAAACTCTGGAAGAGGGGTTTGGGGTGGGGGGGAGTTTTATGGTACTGGGATACCTCAGGGCACCGGGGGAGGACATTTCTCTGTCATCTGACATGTTTGATAATGTCAGATGACAGAGAAACCATTTTTTACTAGCAATCATGTGTTTCAAAATCTCCAGATTCTCAGCTACGCTCAGCAGCTTACATCCTGGAGATTTCTGACTCTGGGGGGCACTATAGGCTTTTTCCTTTCAGTCGAATGAGAACATCTGAAAAGAAGTAACCTTAATTGACGCCATTTTAAGGGGTTAAAATCTTTGGTTTTTATTACCGTATATACTTGCGTATAAGCCGAGTTTTTCAGCCCAAAATTTGGGCTGAAAAGTCCCCCTCGGCTTATACGCGAGTATACAGTATATACAGCAGCAGCTCTGGAGGTATACAGGCCCCCCCATCAAGCTCCAGGGCCCCCCCCTTGCGCGGCAGCCTGTAAAGTAAAATCATACTTATCAGTGTCCTGTCGCGCCGTCCCGCCGCTTGCCGACATCACTATCCCGGGCTTCATTCCGCGTCTTCCGCCTTCCTGTGGTCGCGGGCAATGACGTCATTGCCCGCGACCACAGGAAGCCGGAAGCCGGAAGACACAGATTGAAGCCCGGGATCGTGTGTCGGCAAGCGGCGGGACAGTGCGACAGGACACTGATAAGTATGATTTTACTTTACAGGCTGCCGCGCAAGGGGGGGGGGCCCTGGAGCTTGATGGGGGGGCCTGTATACCTCCGGGGCCGCTGCTGTATACAGCCCTGGGGCTGCTGCTGTATACAGCTTTGGGGCTGCTGCTGTATACAGCCCTGGGGCTGCTGCTGTATACAGCCCTGGGGCTGCTGCTGCTGTATACACCACTGGGGCTGCTGTATATACCTCTGGGGCTGCTGTATACACCACTAGGGCTGCTGTATATACCTCTGGGGCTGTATATACCTCTAGGGCTGCTGTATACTACCTCTGGGGCTGCTGTATACTACCACTGGGGCTGCTGTATACTACCACTGGGGCTGCTGTATACTACCACTGGGGCTGCTGTATACTACCACTGGGGCTGCTCTTTAGTACCACTGGGGCTGTATATACCTCTGGGGCTGCTGTATACTACCACTGGGGCTGCTGTATACTACCACTGGGGCTGCTGTATACTACCACTGGGGCTGCTGTATAGTACCACTGGGGCTGTATATACCTCTGGGGCTGCTGTATACTACCACTGGGGCTGCTGTATACTACCACTAGGGCTGCTGTATACTAACACTGGGGTTGTATATACCTCTGGGGCTGCTGTATACTACCACTGGGGCTGCTGTATACACCTCTGGGGCTGCTGTATACTAACCAATGGGGCTGCTGCTGTATATACCACTGGGGCTGCTGCTGTATACTACCACTGGGGCTGCTGTATATACCTCTGGGGCTGCTGTATACCACACTGCTGGGGGCTGTATACCTGTGCTGGGGTCCACTCTCGGCTTATACACTAGTCAATAGGTTTTCCCAGGTTTTGGGGGCAAAAGTAGGGGGGTCGGCTTATACACGGGTCGGCTTATACACGAGTATATACGGTAATTCATATACATATATAGACAATAGTAAATTCATCTATGATCAAATAATTTGTTTCAGAAACTGCATATCATTAGCATGGACAAGCCCACAACCAGTCTTAATCCTGGCTCTATTTTCCAAAATGGGGTTATTTGTTGGGGGTTTCTGCTGCATGGTACCTTAAGGGCTCCACAAATGCGACATAGTGCCCGCAATCTATTTGAGCTTTTCCAAAATTCAAATATTGCTCCTTCCCTTCTGAGCTCTCCTGTTTATTTAAACAAAAATTTTGACTACATGTAGGGTATTGCAGACCTCATAATAAATTGAGTACAAACCGTGTGGGTCCACTTTTTGGTGCAACCTCTAATAAAAATGAGAAATTTTGAGGTAAAACAACAATTTTGTGAAATGCTGCTGTTTAGGTACGTTAGGGGCTATGAAAATGTGTCATGGTGCCTGCAAGATCTTTCAGCCAAATTTGTGTTCCAAAATTAAATTAGTACGTCTTCACTTTTAAGCCCTCCCATTTGTCCAAACGGAAATTACTGACCACATGTGGGTGATCAGCACACTCGGAACAAGCTGGGTAACAAACTTTAGGGTCCAAATTCTCTATCCATTGTATAGGTTAGTAAATTGAGGTTAAAATAAATTTTTGGGTAATATTTTTTTTTTCATTCTACTTTGCATTCAATCCTGTGAAACATCTCAAGGGTAAATAAACCTCTTGAATGGGGTTTTGAGTAGCTTGAGTGGTGCAGTTTTCAGAATAGTGTCATATTTGGGTCATTTCTGTCATGTAGGCCCCTCAAAGTCATTATAAATGTGATATGGCCCCTAAATTTTTAATTTTGCTGTAAAAATTGAGAAATTGCTGATAAACGTTTAACCCTTTCTAACAAAAAAAATTGTTTCAACAATTGTGCAAATGTAATGTAGACATGTAAGAAATGTAATTTACGGTATTATCTATTACATGTGACATAACTCTCTGAATTTCTATGCACTTAAACCAAAGTTTGAAAATTGTGAAACTTTTGTCAAATTTTCAATATTTTCACAAAAAAAAAAAATTGTACTAAATCTTCCATTAATATTAATATGACATGAAACAAAACAATTTCACAATCACTTGAATCCATTGAAGGATTCAAGAGTTATAACCTCATAAAGTGACACTTGTAAGAATTGTAGAATTTGGTCTGCTCATTATGGTCACAATTGACTCCGTCACTAAGGTTAAACCTTCTTTCCTTTAAGGTACCTTTACACGCCGCTACAGAAGATTAGAAACAACCGGTGTCTCACGTGCACGAGCACGTTCCAACGGTTGCTAACGATACCTGATACCGCCTTTACACGCCGCTTCAAAGTGCTCTACCAAAAGTTTTTTCTATCTCTGGAGGCACCGACGGGTGCCGCAGGTTACCTTCTGTAGAGCACCTTCCCTCATTAACACGCCGCTACAGAGTTGTGTATTTCGTGATGCTAAAGCGTTGATTTGACAATGCCATAGCGTCATGATTGGCCAGCCAGCGCAAGAAGGCTGGCTAATACATGACACTATTCCAAATGAATACTATGAATGGACAGCTCTTTAAATATGGTGCCCTGTGAAGGGACAACCAATAGTAATGCACGAGCCTCCACCAATGATCGCTGATGGGGCGTGGGGTCCATGACGCTGTGGCACGCCCCAGGGATTCACTAGGTTATGCAAAAACCTTCCTGTTCCTCATTTACACGCCGCTACCATCGGGTTGAAACCAACCTGTTTTTGAGCAGTGCTCAAAAACAGGTGTCGACAGTGAATGGTGGCAACAACCCTATTTACACGCCGCTACCTCGCGGTGTTTTGATGGTGCAAGATACAATTGTGTCCGACACCCGGTTGTTTCTAACCTTCTGTAGCGGCGTGTAAAGGTACCTTTAGATGTAGAGGATGCCCCCTTATGCCTGTTGCAGGTCTATGTGTAAAAATATCATTAAAAAAGTCTGTACTGTCCCCTCATGTATTTGTACATTGCTATAAGATCACCCCTAAGCCTTTGTTTTTCCAAACTAAACCCCAAGTTTAATAACCTGTCTTGGTATGGCAGACCCCTCAGTCCTCTAATAACTTTGGTTACACTTCCCTGTACATGCTCTAATTCAGCTATATCTTTCTTATATACCAGAGACCAGAATTGTACACAGTATTCTAAGTGTACTAGTGACTTATATGGAGGTAAAATTATGTTCTTCTCATGAGCATCTATGCCTATTTTAACGCTTTCTGACACTGGCGAGAAAAGTTCTGTTTGTCGTCCACCCATACAATCAAGTCTTTTTACATGACAGTTTTGTCCAGTGTTTTATGGCCACTTTACACATCCCGATATCGTTGTCCAACTTCGATAAAAAGTCACGTGGTTCGTGCGTTGGCGCCGATATCGTTCGTGCGTTGTGTGGTGTAAATGTGCAATGCAACGCAAGAACGATGCCAAAACGATATCGGGGAAGAATTGTGCAGGCTCTCCAACTGCCCGATATTGGATGGACGATCTGGCAGGATCGTTCTGTGTGACAGCCCAACACTGACTTGGAGAGCAACTTCCCCTATTCACTCCCATGTTAAATGATCGTTCCTGGGTCGCTCGTACAAAGGGGGAGTATACTTCGCAGTTGTGTTGCCTGCCGATATCGCCCTGCGATCTTGGATTTCAGCCAAAAAAGTGCGCGCTCCCGTGCCGTTGTATACAATATCGAAACGATGTTGGGACGTGTAAAGTGGCCATTACAATTAAGCACATAATTTAAATTGTATTTCCTCTGCCCAAGTTCATGATGTTACATTTATCCACATGAAATTTCATTTGCCATTCCTCAGTCCAAGCATCCAGCTTGCATAAATCCTCCTGTAAGGGTACCTTCACACGTGGCAATATTGCTAGGCAATATCACTGGGAATTTGCTGGTTGCAGTGAAATCATGGACACATTGTTCTATTTTGTTGCCGTGTACAAATGGAACAATGTGTCCATGATTTCACTGCAACCAGCAAATTGCCATTGAAATTACCTAGCAATATTGCCACGTGTGCAGGTACCCTAATATTAATTGTGCTCCTCTCAATTGATCACCTTGCAGAGTTTAGTGTCATCTGCAAATATTGAAATTCTACTGCATATGCCCCCTACAAGGTCATTGATAAATATGTTAAGCTGCTTTTTCATCTATTTTTGTGCCACCATTCTAGACTTGTGTAACATGCGTTGGCATGGTGCTTGAATGGACATCTGTGATCTCGCTATTACAAAGCAAATGAGCCACCTCCACTGCTGTGTTTGTCATGCCAGGACTAATAGACCTTGTGATAAGCCGACTTATTGACTCCAATATTATTCCTGGACATCCATCTCTTAGCTTTTAAATAGATGGGTGGACTTTATTTTGTATTCTTCCAACTCTTATTGCACTGACATGATGCAGTTTCCTATTTTTTTGGCTGAGAGACTGCTATCAATGAGCTGAATTATGCTGTTTCTCTTTATTTGTGAAATCTTCTATATGTTCCTTGATTAAAACCTGTGACCTAACACTTGTGAATCAACCTTATAACACTTTGAGCTATTAGGCAACATGCAGAGAGGATAACATTTGGAGTATATAGGAAGAAAAAGACTAAAACTATAGGTGAAAGTCAAATTTATGTGAGATAGTCAAGATGATTGTATAGAAAATTAAGGTAGTCCCATGCTCAAACTGAACTGGATTGTGAGATATGGAGCCTGAAAGTTAAGTTCAAAACATTGATACCTATTTGCTTGTCAGTGTAACTTTGCAGCATTACAGTGAATACACCCATGTAGTGATGTACTGTAAAATTCAGAGTCTGTACCGAACACCCAGTGTTCGTACACAGATCCCAAGCATGAGTTTCCCTGGGTAACAGTTTGGGTCTGGGGGCTATAAAACAAAGCACATTATTAATAAACATTATCATTATACTTACCACATCCTGCAGTCCCACTGTCCCAGCCGCATCTTCTTCCGGGAGTGCTCATAAACTTAAGGGGATATTCACGGCACTGCCGAGAACCGTTTCAGCTCTCAGCAGTGTTCACGGTGAAATCAGGGGTCACCCGAATTCATGGCTCAGCTATGAACTTGATTGACCTCTGTCACTGTCAGTCTTAGCCTGCTTGTTCCTTTGAACAGATGTTTGTGTATTCAGAGCGATGAAGCAGAGCTGAACCTGCTCTGCCTGTGGACTATGTAGGAGGGAGTGGTTTTTTTTTATAATTAAAGATGGAGTTCCTAAATGTGTTTTTTGTGTTATTTCTAATAAAACATTTGTTTCTCTGTGTTGTGTGTTTTTTTTTACTGTTTATTACAAATTCAGGGTTGCTGGGTCAATTTGGCTTAACACCATGAATTTCAGGCTTAGTATCAGCTGGCAATACAAAGTTGGTATTAACCCCATTATTACCCAACATACCACCCCCCACCAGTGCCACCAGAAGAGCAATCAAAATATGACAGGAGCCCACACTTTTTTTAAAATTATTTATTTAAATAATTCAAAAAAACATATTGGGCTTCCCTGTATTTTGATTGCCAGCTAAGGTAAAGTCAGGCAGCTGGGGGTGGCAACCTGTAGCTGTTGGCTTTATCTGCGCTGAGAATCAAAAATATCGAGGAGCGTTACATCATTTTTTAAAATGTTTTATTTATTTTTACATTACTATGATGTCAGTCAATCTGTGAAGTGCTCAACAGCCAATCACAGATGCTGTCACAGAGAGTGAGCATCTGTGATTGGCTGCAGGAGTAACCTAAACCAGCTAATACATTCTAGCATCTAGAATGTATAGGCAGATTCCAGGTTACTCCAACAGCCAATCACAGATGCCCATTCTCTGTCACAGCGTCTGTGATTGCCTGTTGGGTCTGTCACACATATAGAAATGTAAAAATAAACAAATAGTTTTTAAAAAATAACATAGTACTCCACTGTATTTTGATTCTCAATGCAGATAAAGCCGACAGTTACAGGCTGCCACCCCCAGCTGCCTGACTTTACCTTGGCTGGCAATCAAAATACAGGGAAGCCCAATATTTTTTTTAAATTATTTAAATAAACTTCTCTGCTATCACATCAGGCAAATTATAGTAATGTAACTAAATCGGGCCTATTGATTTGTATAGTACAGGGTGTTCAGTCAAACATGACTGGGTGTATGTGAATATATTAGGATTCTTTCATTTGTTAATCAGAAAATCATTTTATCCAAGTTCTTTAGTAAAGAGTTCCTTCAGCAAGCTTGATGTCTGGCTGTTTTCATTGTTCACAGTTTCACTGTAACCTGGGGAGCCCACACCGGCACATGGTCAACATATAAATTGTAACTAGCTTTTTTTTTGTTGTGATGCCTTTATTATTAACTTTTTTTGCAGTTTTATAAAGGCTCTGTTATGATCGTTTTAAAACAATATTATTTTTTCAACCACTTTTGGTGAGATAACATTTATTATTACATCTATAACATGCCTTTTCTTCTGCCAATTATGAAGACCTATCCTATGGAAGCAATAATAGACAAACCACCATACTCAGAGCATTCTCTGTTTTGTCTTAATTAAAAAAAAAAAACACTGTCCCCAAAAGTGACAACACTGTTTAACTGTAGATTTCAATGTAGCACCTAACATCAGTGTTTTTGGCAAAAAGACTATACACAAAAGGTACAATGAAAAATTCCTTGTAAAAAGTGCAAAACATTGTATGGCTAGGGTCACACATGGCATCCGTTATTTGCACTCAGTTTGGATTTTTTTTTAAGTCCAAAACAGATTCGTAACGGATGGTGCACTTAAGTGTCACTGCATTTTTCAAAAGCGCTATACTGTTGTTTCCTTCTCCCAAAAACGCTGCAGGCAACATTTTTGGGTGCAGTAAAAAAAATGCATTGCGTTCTTTTTAACATTGGGCCCTATGGGAAACGCATCCATTAACGCATGGTACATATAGGCACCATGCGTTAACATATAGCTTTATTTTAACATGGGGCCCTATGGGAAACGCATCTGTTAACGCATGGTGCATATAGGTACCATGCGTTAACGCATGCATTAACGCATATGCATTTTTTAAGACAAAATTGGTAAGCGCAAAAAAACATTCAGGGGCACAGGAGGCACAAAATGCAGCCTAAATGGCATGTGTGACCCTAGCCTAATACTCTTCCTAACATGAGGAATATAACATTCGATAGAAGTTCTGAAGTCTTCATCTTCTCTGCTCAACTTTAGGTTCTTGAAGAGTTCAGGTGTAATCACAGCCTTCTGTTGTAAGAGAAAGCACCATCTGCCGAGGCATTCTGTGAGCAGTGTAACGTCTCCCCAGAGAGGGTTTAGCATTCAATTCACAAAGAAGAATGGCAAAGGCGTGTAAACAAAAGTAGACAAGTGAGGCAGTAAAGGATGGGTTGTGTTTTAAATATTCAATATGTTTCTTTATGGATTAAAACCCTGTTGCACTCCTTTAATACTTCCAGGGCCTGGTGGGGTTTTCTAATAAATCAATGTTTTTTTTGTATTATTTAATTGCATTCAGCAGATGGGAACAATGTAATTTCTATTTATACAAGAATTGCACCATTTCTTCAAAGTTTGTCATTTATTTTTTAACATATAGTAACATATAGCATATACAAACTATTTAGCTCAATTTGTAGTATATTATTATACCCTTTGCTCTCATACTGAACTAAAATCTTTTTTCTTTTTAGTTACACTGTATTAGTATACTTTATTTGCAATCACCATGGATGGATCCTTGACTTGGAGATATAGTGTTAAAGTCACCTTATACCAATTATCAAACCCAGCATAAAGACTATCAGTGAGCTGGAAAGTAATCTGTTCCATTAACAGCTGCAGCCGGGGGTCCACCTCTGGGGCACCTGTGGGTAATCTCAGCTGCCAGGCCTTTGGGTATTAATGTCTGCTTAGTGCCTAGGTCTAGCCATGTAGAAAGAGATATAAACAAATGCAACCCTTTGGTAATACAGTTTCATAGATCTGCTGTTGACATTTATTGGAAAAGAATATATGCATTAAAAATGTTGTAAAGAATTTGAGACAATTGCAAATATGCCATAGACAGGCTAAAATGAAAAATCATCCCCATAAATACCCCACAGGTCCTTTCCAGGTTTCACTTGGCCCCACTCATCGGTTTTCCTGGTATCCTTCTCAATGCACTGAAAATGTCTGGATATGCCTGTTAAGACAATCACCTCTGAGGTGTATCTCCACTGTGACCAGTGATTGCCTGAGTGGTAAACACACTAATTCAGCGCTTTTTTTTTACCTCTGGAGTGGAGCTTCTAATCTAAATTTCCTGACTTTACTCTTATAATTGCCTATAACTGTCTTAATATTCTATCATTGTCAATTCACTGGTTTTAAGTGTGGATGAGGGTTGTAGTTATAGGGGTTTATAGATAGCAGTTGCACCCATGGAAATGTAAGGAGGTAGATGAGTTGACACATTCCCCCTAAAGACACCAATCATATTTGCATAATGCTTGTACTTCAGCAGAGTTTTCCAAGTGTTAATTTCCCTGTGGGCTGCAGTATTGACTACAGGCCACAAGATGGCACTGTCATCCTTTTTACTCTTATATAGACTCTTGTTTGAAAAAGACAGGGTTAATGCCTAGTCTGCTAGGTAGAGGGTGGAGTGACTGGGACCAGTGTGAGTCATTTCCTTTTTCAAAGTCAGTTAGGCTGTTTTCACATCTGCGATAAGTGTAACTCACGGTAGATCTGGCAGATGTCGCCGCATCTGTCAGATCTGTCACGTAACGGCCGACTTGTGGCATTGATCCAGCAAGCCCCATTCACTCTCTATGGGGCTCGCGGTTGGCTGCAGCAAGTGCGGTTTCACCAGATACGGCAGATACAGCTCTTTAGGGACGCTTTTTTGGCGGTGCGCAAGTGCGCACATGCCGATCCGGCAAAATCGCACTTGCCGCAGCCAACCATGACCCATAGAGAATGAATAGGGCTTGCTGGATTGTGCCACAAGTCGGCCGTTACGCAGCAGTTCCGACATCTGCTGGATCTACTGCGAATTACACCCTAACGCAGATGTGAAAGCAGCCTTAGGCTAAGGTTCACACATGCGAGGAATTTGAAATCCTGATCCGGTTTTGAGCTGTAAAAAGCTCAAAACCGGATCAGGAAACGCTCCCCATAGGAGCCCATTATGGTAACCGGATTGCTCTACATGTAATCCAGTTAGCGCTCCGGATCTGCAGCCTGCGCTAAAATCATGCAGGCTGCAGTTATCGGAGCGGTTCTATCATACGCAATACGGTAACCGTATTGCTTGGATGTGTAATCCTGAGCAATGCGGTTACCATTTACTTTGTTCAGCCCTGCTGCCGCAGGGATGAAAAAGGTGTTAACTGTTATTAAACATTAAATATTAATAGTAGCTGTGGGCAACATGCCCACCCCCTACAGACATGCTGTCCACTCCTGTCAGCATGTGAGTTGTTAATAAGCCCTTTACAGTATAGCTATTGTTGGCTTCTACAAATTTCTGAATGAAGCTGCGGCTCCCCTGACCGTACAGGAGATACTGTACGTAATGTACGTATAGTATCAGCTGCTGTCCAGGGTCCTGTAAGCAGTTGCATTAGGTCTATGGTCGTGCGCTGCCCATAGACTATTAATATTTACATGTTTTAATAACAGTTAACACTTTGTTTATAGCTGCAGCAGCAGGGATGAACAAAGTAGATGGTAACCGCATTGCTCCGGATTACATATCCTGAGCAATACGGTTACTGCATTGCGGTTGATGCAACACATTTTTCCCCAAAAATGTGTGTGAAGGCAATTGCGGTTACCGCATCTGGATCTGGATGCCGTGACCGCTATTGCCTTGCATAGTGTGATGCCAGCCTTAGTGGAACACCTGAGAGAAAAGACAACTGTTGGCTGTGTGTGGCAGTACAAGGGAGCAAGTTGCAGAAGAAACCTTTAGTAGTGACAGAGACCTCCTAAACAGGCAAGGGGGCGACACCTTCTCAGAAGAGACTTCAATGAGAGTAAATGCAGTGTTGGATAGCCGTAAGGGGGACCTTTTAGAGGAAAAGGTATCTGCCCAACTGAGAACACAAGAAGAGGGAAGCAGCGCTAAGGCTTGTTTCACACTTGCGGACCCCTCCGCAGTGTCCTGTGGAGGGGATCCGCAAGATGAGCGCAGGCACCACAAGTTCCTATGCTTAACATGGGGACGTAGGTGCCTGCGCTCTGATGCAGATTGACATGTCGCGTTCCTGGTGCGGACGAGAATGCATGATTTGTGCGCAGGCATACGCCTGCGTACAAATCATACACTGCAGTGAATGGGTGTGCACAGGGTGCACACGCCAATCTGCATCAGAGCGCAGGCACCTGGGTCCCCATGTTAAACATAGAGACTAGCGGTGCCTGTGCTCAGCTTGCACTTCCCCACCGCAATGCGCTGCGGCAGGGAGCGCTAGTGTGAAGGCACCCTTAGAGTGGCACTTGTAAGGAATCAAAGCAAGTAGACCAAGTACAGGATTCACAGCGCAAAATATTAACTCATGTGGCCCTGTACCAGGAAGATGGAGGTACAACTTTGATGTACAGTTGGTTTAGTATTCATAAGCAAAGTGCTATTGCCCGTAAGCACAATATATGTGCCTCTGTATTATGCAGAAGAATGTTTAAAGTGTATTGCCTGCTACCCTTTGTAACTTCATATTTATCAACTTGACTGGTTTCCTCAATCTGGAGACAAAGGGGTCTGGTGCCACTCAAGAGTGCAACAGGCTTTAATATGAAGGTGTCCCCAGTGCACACAGTAAGGCTGCCTTCACATTTGCAGATGCCTCCGCAGCGTTCTGCGGAGGCATCTGCAAGCATCTGCATGCAGACGGCAGCCCCTATCTTTATAATGGAGCGCACGGTGTTTGCAGATGCTTGCAGACCGCCGTGCGCTCCCATTGCCCGCCATGAGTGATCTGTGCGCAGGCGGATGCCTGCGCACAAATCACACAGTCTCGCCCGCACCAGGGACGCAACATGTCGCGTCCCTGGTGCGGGCAAGAGTGTGTGATTTGTGCGCAGGCTTCCGCCTGCACACAGATCACTCATGGTGGGCAATGGGAGCGCACGGCGGTCTGCAAGCATCTGCAAACACCGTGCACTCCATTATAAAGATAGGGGCTGCAGTCTGCATGCAGATGCTTGCAGATGCCTCCGCAGAACGCTGCGGAGGCATCTGCAAATGTGAAGGCAGTCTAACAGCATACACACACCCAAAATCCCTAACTTTCTGTAGAGTCAGGGTGTTAAAGGAGAAGATCTCGCCCATAGCTATTGCCCTGAGTTAAAGAAAGGTGCACAGAAAATAAGATGCAAACATAAATAACGTTAGGACTACATGGTATCTGCCAATTTGACTGCTAAAAAGTGAATGTTGTAATAATATTTTTTTATTTCCATAGAATCATCATATTCCTCAGGTCTTTCCAATTCAATTCATGACTGGAACACTTTTATTGTCAGAAATCCAGCAGATTTGGATTGTGGAGCTTGGGTTTCATGACCATTAATCAGAAAGCTATCACATTTATTTATTATGTTGTGATGCAGCAATCACAATAATATGACCATTGGCTGTGCAACATACCAAGATGTTGTGAAACCCTAGTCTGGCAAATAAGATCATTATTTTCAACCATAACATGAATATATTTTTATTGTCTAAGGTAGTAAAAGTAAACATACATCCTGATTACAATGTTAAGTATTGGCCTCATAAATCTTTGTTGACATATCTGTTATTAATATGTAATAGGTTCATAATTGATAAAAAGATGGATGTTTTGCACATTGACCCTCTTAATAGCCCCTGTATGGAGGACAGGGCGGAGCTCTCCCTCTAGCTCCTCCCTCTAGCACCTCTCTCCTCCCATCATTATAGAATCTCATCAGTATCTTCTGCCATCTCCTATCTCAGTAATGGGAAAGTCTTCACTGAATACAGATTTTACCTCAGAATTGAGACTTTTGAGACTGAATGAACAATTCCGGCAGAGAAAGAAGCACATTTTTTTTCTGATAAGATGTACTACAAAGTTACTTATTTTTATGTGACATATTCATTTATAAAATAAAAAGTAAGTTAATGGCTTAAAATTAAATATATAACACATCTGTTATGCTCGATTTTCCATAGATTTCAAAGTAAACAAAATAACATTTTCAGACTGGTTTATTGAGCCTAGATTCAGTCAAATGGGAGACATTTTATACATTTCTATCCCAGTTCAAATGAATAGATTCCATATTGGATTACTTTATTACCATTTCAGTCATGCCAAAATGGATCTAAAAACAGAAAAAAACTACTGGTTATGTGAACAAAGACTGAAGGCCCTGTCTCACATAACTATATCGTTAGAGAGATCGTTGTAACTGTGACGTTACAACGATCTCTCAAGCGATGTCGCTATGTGGGACACTTAGCAGCGATCAGGCCCCTGCTGTGAGGTCACTGATCGCTGCAAAGTGCTGTGGGTCATTTTTTGATCGTTGGTTCCTTGCTGGTCAGTACGCATCGCTGTGTGTGATAGCAACAAACCAGCGATCAGTGACCTCACTGGCTAGTAACCATGGTAAACACCGGGTATCTAGGCAGTGCGCACTGCCTAGATACCCGATGTTTACCATGGTTACCAGCGTCCTCCCTGCTTAGCACAGCCTGTAAGCAGGGAGGACGCTGGTAACTATGATAAACAGCGGGTATCTAGGCAGCGCGCGCTGCCTGGATACTCGCTGTTTATCATAGTTACCAGCGTTCTCCCTGCTTAGCTCTGCCTGTAAGGCAGCGCTAAGCAGGGAGGACACTGACATCGCTTCAGCGATGTGCGAGGTGGCTCCCAGCCCTGATCGTGGGAGATCTGCCTGTTTGACAGCTCCCCAGCGATCAGGTATTGACGCTCCAGCAATACCGCAGGTCGTTATCGCTGTCGGGATCGCTGGAGCGTCGTTATGTATGACTGGGCCTTTAGTCCGTTGCAAAATGTGGCACTATCCAAAGCATATTGCATATATACAATACCATGTCTATTTTACTTTAGTCCCTGTTGATAATATCTACAAGTCTCCTATTATCTCGTAAAAATACATATAGCCATTTACATATTCATTCTGAAAGAAGGAAATAAGTGGGATTACATAGAATACCCAGACGTCTGGCTTGTTATATCTTTGGTGATTATTTTTCAGGAAAACTCTATTCTCTTTGAACGTATTTTTTGTCTTCTGTCACTTTTTGTACTGTAGCATTTGCTGAGTAATTTCAGTTGTCTCTTTATGAAAGATGTTGAAGCTGCACCAGATGGCTTAGACAGGTTTACAGTCTGACACAAAGGTAGTGTGACTTAACTATGTAGCTCAGACAGATGATGATGTACTTTACTCTCAGAATATGTTACAATGACAGTTTTCTGCTTAGTAGGTCAAGTAAAATGTGCTCCAGTATGGCATATCAAAAATTCTCCGAAATGCATCTGATCATATGCAGAAAATAGGAAAACATATTGTGAAGCGCTAATACTAAAACAGTAGGGTTTAAAGAGAATCTGTCACCAGGTTTTTGTGCCACCTAATCTGAGAGCAGACCCTGATTCCTATCATGTGTCACATACTGGGCTGCTTGCTGTAACCGTGATAAAAAAAATCACTGTTTTATCAGCAGGCGTTTATCACTAGAGGACTAGTAAACCTGCTACAAGGTAGTCATTGATATTTATGAGCTCTGTATAACCCTGCCACCACCTTTGATTGATGGCTTTATGCCTATATACAGTGAAGAGAGAAAGCTCCCATTCAGTGGTGTATTTAAGGTTATACAGTGTTGGCCAAAAGTATTGACACCCCTGCAATTCTGTAAGATAATACTCAGTGTCTTTCCGAAAATGATTGCAATCACAAATTATTTGGTATTATCTTCATTTAATTTGTCTTCAATGAAAAAAACACAAAAAGAATTGTCCTAAAGCCAAATTGGATATAGTTCCACACCAAACGTAAAAAGGGGGTGGACAAAAGTATTGGCACTGTTAGAAAAATCATGTGATGCTTCTCTAATTTGTGTAATTAACAGCACCTGTAATTTACCTGTGGCACCTAACAGGTGTTGGCAATAACTAAATCACACTTGCAGCCAGTTGACATGGATTAAAGTTGACTCAACCTCTGTCCTGTGTCCTGTGTGTACCACAGCATGGAGAAAAGAAAGAAGACCAAACAACTGTCTGAGGACTTGAGAAACCAAATTGTGAGGACGCATGAGCAATCTCAAGGCTACAAGTCCATCTCCAAAGACCTGAATGTTCCTGTGTCTACCGTGCGCAGTGTCATCAAGAAGTTTAAAGCCCATGGCACTGTGGCTAATCTCCCTAGATGTGGACGGAAAATAAAAATTGACAAGAGATTTCAACGCAAGATTGTGCGGATGGTGGATAAAAAACCTTGACCAACATCCAAACAAGTTCAAGCTGCCCTGCAGTCCGAGAGTACAACAGTGTCAACCTGTACTATCCATCGGCGTCTGAATGAAAAGGGACTGTATGGTAGGAGACCCAGGAAGACCCCACTTCTTACCCCGAGACATAAAAAAGTCAGGCTGGAGTGTGCTAAAACTTACCTGAGAAAGCCTAAAATGTTTTGGAAGAATGTTTCTCTTTTTTGGGCAAAGACATCAACATAGAGTTTACAGGAGAAAAAAAGAGCATTCAAAGAAAAGAACACGGTCCCTACAGTCAAACATGGTGGAGGTTCCCTGATGTTTTGGGGTTGCTTTGCTGCCTCCGGCACTGGACTGCTTGACCGTGTGCATGGCATTATGAAGTCTGAAGACTACCAACAAATTTTGCAGCATAATGTAGGGCCCAGTGTGAGAAAGCTGGGTCTCCCTCAGAGGTCATGGGTCTTCCAGCGGGATAATGACTCAAAACACACTTCAAAAAACAATAGAAAATGATTTGAGAGAAAGCACTGAAGACTTCTAAGGTGGCCAGCAATGAGTCCAGACCTGAATCCCATAGAACACCTGTGGAGAGATCTAAAAATGGCCGTTTGGAGAAGGCACCCTTCAAATATCAGGGACCTGGAGCAGTTTGCCAAAGAAGAATGGTCTAAAATTCCAGCAGAGCATTGTAAGAAACTCACTGATGGTTACCAGAAGCAGTTGATTGCAGTTATTTTGGCTAAAGGCTGTGCAACCAGGTATTAGGCTGAGGGTGCCAATACTTTTGTCTGGCCCATTTTTGGAGTTTTGTGAGAAATGATCAATGTTTTGCTTTTTGCTTCATTCTCTTTTATGTTTTTTCATTGAAGACAAATTAAATGAAGATAATAATACCAAAGAATTTGTGATTGCAATCATTTTCAGGAAGAAACAGAGTATTATCTGACAGAATTGCAGGGGTGTCAATACTTTTGGCCAACACTGTACATACAGTAAACAGATCAGTTAGTTACACATTGCTAGAATCAGGGTCTCTGCACTTACATTTTCTTGCTCTCAGATGAGGTAGTAAAATCGTAGTGATAGATTTCAAGTAAAATGTAAATTTGTCACGAGTGTGTCATAACTTGATGTGACCTCATGGAGGTCTGAGATCAGAAAGTCACAATGCTTAGCTGATCACATATCCTTTTTTTGCAGATCTTCTTTTGTGCCTGCTTGTCACTTATCCGGAGTAGGAGCTTATATATTTCCATTTGGTACTTACGGGGTTAAGGTTCTTTTATAGCATGGTGTGAATAGCATGTAGTTGTTATCCCAGCTATTGCCACGCCCGTCCACTATATAATACTGTTCCTCACTCTTTCCTATGCCAGCCATTGTTCATTCTTAGCTGACCTGAGAAGGAGCTGTCTTTGGCGAAAGCAGTGGTGATCTTTTCAGCAAATGTACTATGCAGGTGGTTGGATGCAGTGGAGAAGAAGACTCAAGGTGGAAACAAGCAATTAACTTTTTATTGCTCGTGATATGGTGTGAATTTCAGCAGTAGTGACACAGTTAAGCAATGGAAAAACATATTACAATAGCAAGTAAATAACACCATACACAGCACACAATAAATATTTGCATTCATTCTAGGTAACAATAAAGTCTCTTAAGAATTATACTACTCTCCCTCTAGGGATAATGCACCTGCTGCTGGGGGAAGCTATTGCGCAGACTCCTCTTGGCTCTGTGCTCTGTGGCCCTAGCAGGCATCACCGGTTTTCCACTAGGCTGTAAGTCCTCTTAACAAAATCTATTAGGGTGGGTTGAACCTCCTGTACTCCAGCCAACCCCTACCCCACCTGCTGTCCTAACCCAGGTCTGCCCCTGTACCGTAGGTTGGTGCTGACCGCAAAGGCACGATTCACTGGTGTCTCTCTACTATCACTGCAAGTGTCCTCCTCCTGTCAAACACTCTCACTACTCTTTGGTGTTTGACCACAGTGGGTATCTCATGGGCCTGTGGCAGCAAGGTCTGGTATCCAGCTTTTGACTGTACTTCCCTATACTCTGAGTTTTAACTGGCAAAGATTGGGTTCTGAGGTCTTGGCAAGTATAGTCTGGGCTGGCAGATCTCACTTAGTGACATTGGGGATCTTTGCCTTGACTGCTGTAATCTGGGCTCTAAGGCACTTCTGCTGGTGCAGGTCATGTATCTTCCCTGTCTGTGTTTTCTCTATGTTCTCTTGAACTCCTGACCCTTCCCTCCCTAGGAGGAGGTGAATTAACTGAATAATGTTTAGGAGTATAGGAAGGTATGAGACCCAGACGTCCCCATCATCAGGGGTATTCTTGGGGACTGGGATAGCCTAAGGTCTCCTAGCGTGAGGGACAATAATGGAGCCCTTTGTCCTTTGCTTACCTACAGTCACATAATGACAAAATTAGAGAACCTTCACACAATTTTTGCCCTGGTTTCTGATATATAGAGAATTAAATAGTACAATGGAGCAAGCTAGAGTGGACATTATCAAGGATCATAATAAAATCTACTACCAAATGGGCTGCTATCGCAGACAACAGAGTTTATGCCATCAAATTGTTCATCTCAGTCTGGAGGAACTGGAGGTTACACACTTCTCTTATCCATTTCAGTTCACATATATAAAAATGTCTCATAGATGGCTTAAAACGAAGAAGTATGTTTGGTGACAGATGCTCTATAACAACGTTTAGCAGACCTCAGGATCAATAGTGGCCATTTGGTTGTATCTGTTCTGTGCCAAGTACTGTGCATAAGTTTATTCAGCTTTATATCACTGTACTTTGTGGATTAGTTGCTTTTACTGATTTATTATCAAGTTGGTGACTCTATTAGGAGAGACACTCAGATATTTTAATATTCATTTGGTGGAGATTAATTTTATTTTTGCTTTCTCTGGGTCAATATTTTCTGCTTGAATCATTCAGAAGGCAATGGGTCATGTAGATTTTGCTGTAATTGAAATTCCGTGTGGTTGCCTATCAGTCCCTTTAATCTTACTGTCTAATTGCTGTGCAGTCTTGTGCTAACTTGTAAGAAATTTACAATCCATAAATACATAAATCAGGAGTTGTCTTTTTCTTGCAGTCTGTCTTTTACAGTGGTTTTGAGGGTTATATGAGGATTTATGACAGTGGTTTATGACAGAACTTTTTTGCAGTTTACAATTATTGAAACAATTACTAGTATTGTTATTGGAGTTGCTATTGATATAGTCTTCAACTGAGCAACTTCTTTCTTATGTCTATTAAACAAAAGCGCAGCTGTTGGAATATATTTAATGCAACAACTCCATTCCTGTATATGAGTGTTCAGTTGCTAGATTTGCATGTTGTAGATAAAGTTAGAATTAAAAAAAAACTCCCAGAGGTTCACACAGGAAGAGCATGTGACTGTATCTAGTTTCCTGTGTTTGTGTATGAGAGAAGAAGCAGCTGCAGGTGCTGCTCAGAGACTGAGACACATAAGACATGTTTTATTCCTGATCTATTAAGCTTATCATATTTGTTCCTGCTTGTTGCTGAATAAAGAAGCTCTGGCGTCACTTACTTGGAGAGTAACCTGAATAATCCGCTGCCAGCAGGTTACGGGCAAGAGTGACACAGAGCCCCAGAGCAAAAGAAGCCCAAAGCAAGAGCAGCACAGAGCAACAGAGAAGATGTCTACTAACAGCGATCCTGTTAAATTTTTGGTGCAAAACCTCACTAATCAGAACTACTATTCCTGGAAATTCAAGGTGAAGATGCTGCTAATAAGAGAAAGTATGTGGAAATATCCTCAGGAACAAGTGCCTCATCCATTACCAGATGACTGGCTAGAGAAGGATCAGAAAGCACAAAGCAATATCTCCCTCAGTGTAGATGATTGTCTGTAAAAAGCCCATCCACCTTAAAGCAGACTGCAGAATTTGGAAAGCAAAAATGAGTCAGCTTAAAAAGCAGAACAGTCATCAAAGGTTTAAAACACTGTAAAAGAAGATTCTGCATGTGTTGAAGCTGCATTTAATGCCAGTACAGGCTAATCTGCAAAGCATATATGGTGTATAGATTCTGGTGAAAGCAGCCATATGACAAATAACAAGGATTTCTTCACTAACCTTGATGAAAGCAAGTCAGAAAAAGTCATCTTAGCTAATAGTCTCTATATGACTTCAGAAGGAGTAGAGATGGCTACCTCCACTGTCCAGTTTCCTCAGCACAAAGCAGACAGATCCCAGTAAAGGATGTTCTATATGTTTCCAGCCTTGAAAGCAATCTTCTGTCAGTAAAGAAGCTCATGCAAAAGGGGAATGTAGTTACTTTTAAAGATAACAGCTACATCATCTCAAAGAAGGGTCAAACTCTTGCAGAAGGAAAAATACAAAATTAACTTTATCAGCTAAAATACAAAGAAAGAGTGTACAGTGCTTGACAAGATATGTATAAGAACTGTATCCATGTATGGCACTGATGTCTTGGGCACAGAGACGCAGAAGCAGTAAGGAAGTTGGCTCAACTTGCAAACGGTGTTGAAATCAACCAGTGTAGTCAAATGATGACATGAACCAGCTGTTTTTAAAGGGATCCTGTCACTTCCAAAAAGCCACCTAAGCTACAAAATCATGTCCCTGCAGCATCCTATCACTAATCTCACACTCCTTTTGTCTCCTAAAAGCATCCTGTCAAAGTAGATAAAAACGATTTTATACTCACTCATTAGGCATTATAGTTAGTAGGGGCTATATTCTTTAGCCCTTAGGACATGTTGTTTTGCAGGCTCCTTGGGTTTTCTTTACTTAGCTTTTTGCACTGTTTATTTTGTTATTGGTATGTCTGATTTGACTATGGCCTGTGTGCCAGAACACCAGCAGTCATGCTTCTTGCTGCCCGGGAACAGCTTTGCAAAAGTCCCCCCATTCCAGCACTTGGAGGTGGGTGGAGTGCCTAGGCCCTTACGGGTGCGCAGTAGCAGGACAGCTAGCACTAAGTGTGACCAGCATACTGTACTTGGTGGCTTGCAATTTGGTAAGTCACCATTGCCCAAGCCTTACAAGTAGCACTTTACCTTTTACTCGCACAGTGAAAAAAACTTTTCATTATGCACTTTGATGCATGGTGTGGCATGGCGATGAGCTGAATAAAAATGATACTACCATTGTAGCTGTTGCTTGAAAATATGACTTTTAACCTATGTAAAAATAAGGGGGCTTTGGTGCACCCATGGTGTTGCCATGAGCTGGGTGCACCATTATGTTGACTCAATTTCCATTTTGGGGACTGCACTAGCTTGTAATGGACAGCAACAGGTACAGTGATTGTATATTTTTTTTTTATAAAGGTGAATTCACCTATATCGCTGTATAATTAGTCTGAAAGGCATTTTGGGGGTTACAAACTCTCTTTAAGACATCTTTATTCAAAAGATTAAACTCAAACTTTGTTTATGCCTCATTAAGGTATCTGATTTTGCACCTTCATTAATTTGTGTTTTTTATCTGATAATCATCACAGTTTGGTCAGTGTGTCAGTTTTTACCATAATTGTTTCATCAGTGAAAAAAAGTGACATAGCTTTTCTTATTCATTGTACATGAACAGCATAGAAATTGCACAGTGATACGATCTGTGTGCTGCCCATGATTTGCAAAGGCAAACACCCATAGACTTGTATGTGTAAATTTTGACTTGTAAAAAATCTGACACATCTAACTGATTTTATGTGGATCACTTTAGAAGATAACAGTAAGGGTGCCTTCACATTTGCGGGCCCCTCCGCAGTGTTCTGCGGAGGGGATCCGCAATGTGAGCGCAGCACCGCCAGCCCCTATCTTTATAATGGGAGACGCACATGTTGCGTCCCTGGTGCGGGCGGGAGTGTGTGATTTGTGCGCAGGCAACTGCCTGCGCACAGATACATATGAGAGTGAATGGGTTCGCACGGTCATGCGCTGTCAAGCGCAGCACCGTGCGTTCCCATTATAAAGATAGGGGCTGGCGGTGCTGCGCTTACATTGCGGATCCCCTCCGCAGAACGCTGCGGAGGGGTCCGCAAATGTGAAGGCACCCTAACATGTGAGCTTCTACCTAGACTATAATGGATCTGTGTTCTATTTGTGAAAAACAATAGATAGTACACCTACGTGACTCACGGACATCTAATAAGTTATTAAAAGCTTTTGTGAATCTTTGTGGTGGCAATCCACTTTTCCATACAAAGCCCTAGTTAGTAAAGTTATGTCCCAAATGAGTGCAGTATGGCACACTTGGAGATATTCCCCATTTGCACTTTGTAATAATAACAATAATATTTATTCATTTATATAGAACTACTAATTCCATAGTGCTTCACATACATTTGCAACACTGTCCCCATTGGGGCTAACAATATAATTATCCTATCATTACGTCTTTCAAGTGTGGGAGGAAACTGTAGAACCTGGAGGAAACCCACACAAACACAAGAAGAACATACAAACTCCTTGCAGATGTTGTCCTTGGTGGGAATTGAACCCAGGACCCCAGCACTGCAAGTCTGCAGAGCTAACTACTAAGTTTAGTAGTCTTTAGTTTTCCCACTTTTCCTTTCTGCTCTTCTCTTTCAATTAGCATCCAAGTGAGATTAATTATGGGGACTAGAAAAATATCAAACCAAACAGAAACATAATTCTGCATATCTGTAATATTCAGGTTGTAGCTGTCTATAGTATTGGAAGCAGCAAGTTGCTCAACTAAGCAAATATACAGTTGACAGTACTTTACAACTGTAAGGCTGGCTTCACACTACGTTTTTGTCCTGTTCGTTTGGATCCTTTTTATTTGCAGGATCCAAACAAACAGGAACGGACAGCGCCGGACTGGCATCTTCAGATGCTATTTCTGTGTCCGGTCCGGTATCCGGACACAGAAAGAGCGGGGGGGAGCCGAGCCGCTGTCAGCGCTGTGTGACAAGTGCTGGCAGCACTGTCTTATATAATTTTAACAGTGTATATCTATATACACTGCTAAAATGATATTAAATAAGGGGATAATTAACAATAAACAATCCTAAATTCTCACCTTCCGGCAACTTCTGAGTGTTCCACGCTGAATCTCCCAGCATTTGAGGACCTTGCATGATGTCACTGGGAGGGGCGGAGCAAACCGGTCACATGACTGCTTCAGCACCAATTAAAATCCGCGCTGATGTGGTCACGTGATCGGGTTGCCAGTGACATCATGCAAGGTCCTTCAATGGCTGGGAGATTCAGCGTGGGACACTCGTTGTCGCCGGATGGTGAGTATTTATGATTTTTTATTTTTAACCATCCTTATATTTAATATCACTTTAGCAGTGTGTACAGATACACTGCTAAAGTGATATTAGACAGATTTACCATGGGTACAGAACAGCGCACATGTTCTGAGCATGCTCTGTACACTGGCACCGGATCTGGGAAACGAGTCTGTTGTTTCGCGGATCCAGTGCCATAGGCCCCCATGTTAAGTGTGCCAGACAGGACAGGATACGTTTCTGTCCTGTTTTGTCATCAGAGCCTAAAAATGCTGCAAGCATCGTTTTAAGGACCGTTGAAAAACAGGAAAAAATAAATCCTGTACCGGATTCACAAAACCGGATGACCAAATAGGGCAAATCCGGTGCCATAGGGGTACATGGGGGCCAAAAACGATCCTGTTCTGTTCGTTTCAAAAACGAACAGAACAGGATAGTAAAAAACGTAGTGTGAAGCCAGCCTAAGAAAATATTAGAAAATCAGAAAATTGCTTGTTAACTGCATCTCAGATTAGAAATCAAATTAAATACTTCATTGAGTTCAAGACTTAGACATATTAGGAGATTTTGTAAATAAGGCTCTTAATTGATACATTAATTAAAGTAAATGCAAATCTACTTAAAGGAAGGAGGAAACATGAGGAAGAGTAGTTATTTGATACCAGAGTGGAAATCTTGACATTTTTGGGCCGGCTTCACACCACAATTTTTACCTGTCATATTCTGTCCGGTGTTTTGCAGGAGGCACCGGACAGAACCTGACAAACAGAACCGGAGGGCAAATAAGCCCTCCAATCCTGCTTTGTGCTAGCTTCGTTGCTGGTGCTGTCCAGTGCTGAAATTTCATCACCGCGGCTGCAGGGGAGCTGGCTGAGGTGCTGAAATTTCAGCCGTGGAGCTGAAAGTTCAGCCGTGGAGCTCTCCACATGCTGAACTTCAGCGGCAGCTCTGTTATCATGCCCTGTCCAAGTGCTGAATGAGGGCAGCTTGAATTTCAGAGCCGCCAATCTTTCAGCACCCGGTGTCTGGGAACCGGATCGTCTTTTTGCCAGATCCGGCATGATCCGATGCCCATAGACACCCATGTTATGGGCGCCGTATCGCCGTGAAGATCTGGTTTTGTTCTTTTTTTGCCCTGGACACAAAAAATGCTGCAAGCTCCAATTTTGTGTCCGGGGCAAAAGAAGAAAACACCTGGATCCAGCCGGACAGACACAAAACCGGATGGCAAATAATTGCCATCTGGCACCGTAGGGACACATGGGGGCAAAACCTGATCAGGTTCTCTCTGGTGCATCCTGCAAAACACCGGACAGAACCTGACAGGTAAAAATCGTGGTGTGAAGCCGGCCTTGGTTCTAACTTCCATATGCTCATAGAATGACAGGAAGGAAAGCAAATGTTTGGTCTCCACAATGAAGGACTGGGAAGGAAGTGTGATGGTATAGGCTGGTTTTTTTGGTAACAAATGATGGCAATTCAAAGGCTAGGGTCAGACTTGAGTCTGCCCCTAAGCCTCATGGATCCGGCAGAAGCTCAGATATTTTCTGCCTCAGCGCATAGCGTTACCAGCCTACTGCACCCTGATCATCACCGTCCTAATAGACTATTACACTGTCCCTGGGGCCCCGCTCCACCTGTGGGGAGCGATACCATCACGGCTGCCGCACCATCTGCCCCAGAGTCAAAATCAGCAGCGTTGGCCATCCCTGGCTGAAGACCACAGGTAAAGACTTCTAAATTCCCTATAAATACCCCATTAACTGCACGGCCAGGGCCACGGAGCTGGGCCACAGCTACCGTGACCTCCCAAGGAATCAGCCAGCACGGGTACCAAGTAATCCCCGTCTCTTATGGCTGTCGCATTAGTCCATAGTTTTTCTTTAAGAAGGATGAAAGAGCCAAAATTCTCCTCCAGGCTGTGAAAGAAGAATTTACTTAACTTGTTTATATATTCACTTAAACTCAAATTAGATAGTTTGAAATTAATTGACCCTACAGAGCTTTTCCACTACTAACGTGCCTCCATTTTTCGGCCTAAATATTCCTAACTAACAATTTCCCAATGACTTATGCTACCTACCTTGCTCCTGTTAGATTATCTCTTTGAGACTCTCAAATACCTTTATTGTTGTTCTATGTTTGATCCTTCCGGTCAGGAGGCAGGAATTGGAACAACCGATCAGGTCACATCACTGGCGCATGTGGGGCAGCCTCTTGGTGAGTGACAGCAGCCTAGGCACACATGCCCACATCACTCTTCTGTCTTCTCTTAGCCCTCGCCAGTGATATGCCCTGCTACGTTGGTCTAATTCTGGTCTCTAGGCCAGAAGGATCAAAGGTAAAGGTATTTACGAGCATCAGAAAGATAAGTTTACAGGAGCAGGGAAGGTATCAGAAATATGTTGAGAAAGTGTTAAGAACAGATAGGACAAAAAAAGAGGCCACATTAGTAGTGGAAAACCTCATTAACCATTTGCGTACTGCTCATATACACGCTTCTGGCATTGTGCATATTAATCTCCAGTGATGTTGTAATAAGAGTTTGTAAAGCAGAAATTTTTCGGTTGCGCCACACTGTTTACTGAAGGCAGATTAAATTCTCCGTTACACTGATTCCTCACTCACCTTAACTGGTTGTGCCGTCTCTGCACAACCAGATTGTAGGCTCAGTGGTGAGGAAGGGATCCGAGACCTTTACTCGCCGGTTCCTGGTTCCAAACTAGTTGTCCAGCTCCAACTCGCTTCTCCGGGTCCCGAGATCAATCACGTGTCTGTTTTACCAGCCAGGTCCTTGTGTGCAGAGCTGCTCTCTTCCACCACACTCCCAATAGGGAGGATAAATTAAGGAACAATACAGAAATGGTGGTATTTAGAATATGAGCGCTACACAAGGACACTGCACTGATCAGTATTACCTTTAGATCTTTATTGGATATTAACAAATGTGAGTCCTCGCCACAACATGTTTCGACACTAATGCGTCTTCCTCAAGTGGATCACTTGAGGAAGACGCATTAGTGTCGAAACATGTTGTGGCGAGGACTCACATTTGTTAATATCCAATAAAGATCTAAAGGTAATATTGATCAGTGCAGTGTCCTTGTGTAGCGCTCATATTCTAAATACCACCATTTCTGTATTGTTCCGTAATAAGAGTTTGTGCAGATGCAGAAATGAGAAGTATTTGTGTTGTTCCAATACACACAAACTAAATAAATATGTTTATGACGAAACATATGTAACAATTTCAAGGGTGCCAACTAGTGATGGGTGAACCTGGTCTCTGGTAAGTATGTCCCTGATGTTTAATCAATGTTTTGTGTATTTTTGAAGCCCCCCTAGCCACAATTTCATAACTTTAAAGTTCGGGTTTGGGATTCAGGCTCAAGTTCAGGTCAATTCCAGTCCTGAACCTGGATTTTACAAAAAGTCTAGCTGGTTCCGCCGAACCTGAATATTGGCGGGTTCACCAATCTCTATTTGGATGATATGGTATTTTCTGGGAAAAAGCTAGGTTCAGCAGAGATAAAATCATTAAACTTTGTTTTTTTTAGCAAAATTTTAAATTCATGATGGTCAGAGGTATAACTCCTCAACACGTTTCCATGACGTGATTTTAAATTTTGCTAAATAAAGCTTGAAGATTTTATCTCTGCTGCACCTTGTTTTCTCCCATGGATTTGAACCATAGTTAGCGGTATATGAAGTTATGCTGAAGCAGAGCAATTGTCCATTAATTGTCATATGCACAGTGATTTGACGATCTGATTTATATTTGCTTACATGACATTTTTTGACTGCTTTCTATTCTGCTTTTTGTCAGTCCGAACAAGAAGATACAGCAATTCAGGATTTTTTTTTACGCCGTTCACCGTGCCGTAAAAGTGCTAAGAGCGCTTTATTCTTCATGTCAGTACGATTACAGCAATACCACATTTATATATTTTTTTTATGTTTTGACACTTTTGCACCATAAAAACTATTACACTATAAAAACTATTTT